>QGMF01000044.1:0-92848 GCA_007821475.1 Lachnellula arida | reverse complement strand
GGAATGGAGGGGTGTGATTGGCTAGGAAGGTAGTGGGGCTTTAGAATTGCGCTAAATGGTTAGAAGTGGGTCGATTCCCGTAAAACACCACGTAAAGCCCAATCTAGGGTCTGATTCATGAGACAACGGAAGAGAAGAGCCGTCCGTCTCCATCATCCCATCCTTCGGTCCAAGCAAAACCCCGAAATAATAGCGAGGCACGAGGCACCATCACCGTCTTCAGAACCAAGAAAGTAAGCTCGAGGCGGAAAATGTTATAGAAGCAGTATTGCCTTGAGAATTGTTCCTAGATAGTGTCTTGTGCTAACATATCGTAGTCATCTCGAGGCAATGGCTCCAACATACAAGATTGCTGTGATCCAGCTGTATCCTAAAGTCAGTAGCCCTCTTAAACTATTCAGTTGCTATCTTATATTCCGAGTTTTATCAAGCTTGAGATTCATCCGAGTGGGATGACTCCCCGCACTTGCAATTGCAAGTCATGTGGCAAACAGGTTTTGCCCTCCATTGAGGATAGTAATGTTAGGAATTGCTATACTCCGTACTTGTTGTTTTATCGGCATCTTTGTGTACAATGTTATGGAGCTGCCAGGAAAAGTTCCCTTTGCAATCCTAGATCCGTCTGCGCTTCTCTTGAGCCTGAATCTTCGGACCAAGTTTTGCAAGATCAGGTGAAATGTGTTGAAAACAATCGGACAGTTGATTGTCGGACTGTCACTACTATTCTCTATACATTTTATATCAAAAGTTAAGCCGTCCGAGAACTATCCTGACCTCGAATCTACAGCCGCTAGCAATCGAAGACAACCACAGCAAAGCAGTAGAGTTCATTAGAGAGGCTGCTTCACAATCGTGCGATTTGGCGGTACTCCCAGAGTATCATCTCACCAACTGTAAGTAAGCTAGAGAGCAAAATATCGAGTCTTGACCCTATATTTCATAACTATTAACCCTTTGACATCGTCTCAAAATCCACAAGCTGACTTTGCTAACACATACCTACAGGGCTTCCCGATGACCCAAACTTCAGTAAGATAACCCTCACCATACCCCCACCACGCTCCTGCAAACAACTTGCTATATACAGAGCAAGCTCAAATCCACCTCTCATAACATGCTCCCCCTCAAACACTTCCATCTAACACAACAACAACAGTCCCCCTCTGCTCCCAATACCAAAAATACCTCGACGCCTACTGCTCCCTCGCAGCAGAACTAAAAATCAACATCGTCCCCGGCACAATCGTCGAAACCCACGACACAGAATTAACAAACGTAGCCTACTTCATCTCCAGCACGGGCGCCATCCTAGGACAATACCAAAAGAAAAACCTCTGGCACCCCGAACGCCCGCACCTCACATCCTCGGCGCACGTCCCGCACGAAGCCTTCGACACCCCGCTAGGAAAAGTAGGAATGCTGATCTGCTGGGACCTGGCATTTCCCGAAGCGTTTAGAGAATTAATTGCCGGTGGTGCAAAGATGATTATCATTCCCACGTTTTGGAGTCTCTCTGATTGTACGGACGAAGGACTGGCGTATAACGCGCAGTCTGAAGCGTTGTTTTTGGAGAGTACATTAGTTTCGAGATGTTTTGAGAATACTTGTATGGTGGTTTTCGCTAATGCTGGGGGGCCCAAGGGGAAGACCACGAAGGGCAGTTATGCGGGGTTGAGTCAGGTGGCGGTACCGTTCAAGGGGGCGCTGGGGAAGATGGGGGGTGAGGAGGGGATGAGTGTTGTGGAGGTTGATATGCAGATTTTGGAGGTTGCGGAGAACAATTATAAGGTTAGGGAGGATATTGGGAGGGAAGGCTGGCACTATGAGTATGCGTTGACGAGGGAGAAGGCAGGCAAGGGTAAGTTGTGAGGCGTGAGGGTTGCGCAATTTGGAACCTGCGAGAGAATTGGTTTAAGATATAGCTGTCTAAGTTTTAAATGATATCCTTCCCATTCCCACTGAGAATGTCAGAAAGTATCAATCACCTGAATGTTTCCCGTCCAGAAATGAAAGAGTACCAAGTAATCCTCTTACTTAGTAATATAAACACAAGACTTTACGACGGCGGACATGAAAACAACAAATGAAGCCTGTTATGCGTCCAGTACCGGTGTCTATTTATGGCCTTCTGAGGATATCACAACATGAGTCTGGAGGTGCCGCTCCAATTTCCCCTGAATGCGATTCGCTTAAGTCAGTCACCCAACCTTCCCACGCCACGCCATGCCATATTATTCTAGACATTAAAGCGACTTTCATATTCTTTCCATACTCTCAACATTTCATCTTCCGCTTCACTTGAACTAAATATTAATAGTGCTTGCTGACTTTCCAACTGAACTAGCAGCCAATTCAGAAATGCTACTGGTATGCATTCATCTTGAAACCCGCTCCTGCTCTTGCTTCTATAAATATAGCTGTGGCTCATACCTCTCCCAAGGTAGCCAAGCATACCTCACAAGGTATTAGTTCTACTGTAAATTTACAAGAACTTGTACTCCTGACTCAACGGGATGAGCTTCATGTTTGCGAGCATTCAACCACCGTACACCTCAAACATATATAGAACCTAGATAGTTTTCCAGGACAATGCGAATCATCGAATATAAGATAGCAAAATGTAATATTTTGAAGGAAGAGTAGAGAATAAGAAGCTTTAGCGGAGCTTGGTAAAGCATTTGTGCACGGGTCAACCTCGGCCCAAACCTCCAAAAGTATCTGTACTCCGTAGAATCATCCAAAGTCAACATCAACATCAACATCATCGTCAACCTCACCTTCAACCATGAAGCGCATCACCCAACTCCCCCTATCCGAAGGCGCCAAAGCCCTACGATGCCATTCCTACATCCCAAGAACACCCCTCTTCTCCCAAAGATGCCTCCACACCTCGCCCCCGAACCCAGCAACCGTAGCCCCAATCACAGCTTCCGGTCCGCCCCCAAAACCCCCTACGCCCAGCGCAGAACACGTCGATTCACGGGTGGCCCGGAAGCGGAAACAGGCCGAGCTGTTGAAGAAGGGTCAGGATATGCGGGCGCTGGAGAGTGGGAAGGGGGGCGGGACGGCCAAGATGAAGAGGTTTTGGAAGGATGTACATGTGAAGCATGAAGAAGGTAATTAAGATTTCTTTCTTTTCGTCTTTCTCTACTCTACCTTCATCCATGCTTGCAGGATACCAAATAGCCTCTGATGCTTTAAATAGAGGGTCTACAAGTCTACCTAGACACCCGCGCCCTCCGCCGTCCCTCCAAAGCAATCCTCACCATCCCGCACCAAAAACCCCACCTCGCCTCCGCCATAGCCCTTGAATGGGACCTCCTCGTCTCCGCGCAGCAAGCCCTCCGCCACCACCTCATCCCGCTCACATCCCTCGTGTCGCGCGCTCTCGACATAGCAGACGAAGACGCCGCCGCCGGGCCCAACAGCGGCGACATCCGCGCCAACATCGTCAAGACCGTAATGCGGTACCTGGATACCGACTCCCTGCTCTGCTGGGCGCCCGAAGCAAGCCCCGACCCGCCCGGCTACGAAACGCACATCGGGCGCACGGAGAGCCTGCGATCGATACAGAAGCGCACCGCCGAGTCCATCATCTCCTTTCTGACGGAGCGGGTCTGGCCGGGCGTGGAGATCGTGCCGGTGCTGGACTCGGACTCGATTATGCCGCGCAGCCAGCCGCAGATGACGAAGGATGTCATCCGGGGGTGGGTGAGCGGGCTCCCGGCCTTCGAGTTAGCGGGGCTGGAGCGCGCGGTGTTGGCGGGGAAGGGACTGCTGGGTGCGGCGAGGCTGCTGGTGGAGTGGAGTACGGAATTGGCGCATTTGAGGGGTGAGAGTACAGGGCGGGAGAAGTTTGGGGTTGAGGAGGCGGCGAGGGCGGCGAGTTTGGAGGTGGTGTGGCAGACGGGCATGTGGGGCGAGGTGGAGGATACGCATGATGTGGAGAAGGAGGATGTGAGGAGGCAGTTGGGGAGTGTGATTTTGTTGGTTTCTGGACAGCAGGCATAGTTGCATGCATGTATTATGTATAAAATTTTGTAAAATATGTACACCTTATGTTCCACAAACCTCAAGTACCCGTATCTCATACTATTACCTGTGACGTAAGATAATTCAACGTCTTGTTTCAAATGAGCTATTGCAAGGCATTAAAGGAGCTATATTAAAGTCTCAGGTTTGCCTGAAAGACTTACAATAATAAGAAAGAACTTTCATAAAGCACCAGAAAATATATTAATTTCTACTCTTCAGTGAAGAAATAACATCTTAATATTCGTCTATAGCAAGCTGTGCCAGTCACAAACCAGCTGTTTACTGACATGAGCGTATAAAAATAGTGTCATTGGCTGAATGCAAATTGGTATTATAAGAGGAGCGATTGATAGGTACTGTAGCCCCCCCCTCTCTCCCCAAAAACCCCCTGCGCCATCAAATAATTAGGGAATCCTCGACTCCTCAGAAATGCCTACCAGCTCCATTCCATCATTCAACATCCAACGCCTTTCCGGAATACATTATCTCGTGTCGTCGTGTCTAAATCGCTCAATGTCTGTCTCTATGTTGAAGTACGTGTAGTCTCCTCTCCTCATCTATATCTCCAGTATGTGCAGCTACAGGTGGGTGTAAAGGCGTCACCGGATGAATAGGTGTGAAGCCAAGACTAGCCATCGGGTTTGCCCTTTCTCTATGGGGAGTTGACCCCCCATTGTGAATTTCAGCTCCAACGAAGTAAGAGTTCTGGTGGTTCGCAAACGTGTGTTGCGGACTTGGAGGAGCTGAAGTAGCAGTGTTGTAATTTGGTAATGCGTCGCTGTAACTCATCCCTCGCACTGGCGTCTTAACAGCGGTCGCGTACGAGGGGACCTTGGTCAGATCTCCGAGATCGGAAAAGTCGATATGCTCAGGGGTATGCTGGCCACTCGCCATATTCGACACCACCGCTGGATGATCCTCTTCCTCACTGGTCCGACGACTTAATGTGTTACTTTGACGTCCAGAGTGCCCATTAGTTGGGGTGTGGCTTGCTTCGCTATCACGAGAGTGATGGTGTGGGGTATTGCCCCCCGATCCATTGCCCGGATACCTTCCTACGAAACTGCTGTTACGCGACAGAGCATTCAGATTCTGAAGCCTAGATGACAAAGCTGCAGGTGGCACTGCACCGGTTGGATGGGCAGATCCATCATGGCTCGCAGAAAGATTCTCCGATGAACCATGCCGTGACTGAGCATAAAAGGGCGTGTTCATTCCGGAGTGAGGGGCTGGTGTCATGAGGCCGGTTTGATCCATATCGGCATAGAGCTGGTCTAAAATGTGTTCTCCATAAAGTGGTGGAGCGTGCTGTACAATATCTGTTGACTGTGTGCTCATCGGAGTTTGGTCGACAAGAGCCCCATCGGAAGTTAGGGGCATATTCGGAGAAATAAATACGGTGACAGGAAGTGTTGCACGAAGCTAGATTCGTTAATACCGGCTCTTGGAATAGATATCGTGGTACTTACTTCTGACACGTGCCCATCTGGGTTGTGCAAAGCAACCGTAAATTTAACCTTGTGGCGTATTTTAATGCCGTGAACCTCTACGTCTTGAATGTAGCGGCTGAGTTTCTTGGGCAATGGCATCTGCTCTTTCAACACATAACCATCTTGCCCGTCTTCTAACAAATCGTGATAGTGTTCTTCCTCATTCATTTCGAACGTCCAATTATCAATATCTCTGGTGTGCTTATGCCTCCTTTCTGACTGTGCTGTGAGGCCGGGAAGTCTGAATTCTTGTTCTTCAATAAGAAGGCACTTGATCTGGCCAATTCTCAACCCTTTGAGTAATGACGTGAATCTCATTTCAACGTCGATGGCTGTCCCAAAGATGATGGCCTTTTGAGGAATTATGAGCTGGTACTCAATTTTGTTTGGCCAGACATTTTCGACCGTCATGGCGTGTGCCAATTCCAAAGCAGATGGATCCAAAGTCCGTACCACACGAACGGGTTTCCAGGCGTGCAGATCGTATGCTAGTTTCCCCCTAGCTACCGTGGCCTTCAACTTGTATACAATATGACTTTCGTGCAACCCTTCGACACTCTCTGCCATCGACCCGGGTATTACGAGTTCGAATGGCCACTCATAATTCCCGGCTAGTAGAGTTGATGTGTGTTTGGAAGCGGATCCGGGCCCATTGCCAACCTCAAATGCTGGCCACCTGTGACTGAATATTTCCGTTGTTTTGCTCACTCGGTCGGTCGAAACTCCGCTCGCTGTCATTCGCATATCGGTCCATCTGAAGCACATGGTCAGTTTGCAAACCGGAAAAGGGAGAAAACAGCCCCAACTCACCCGACTTTTAGATGTCCAGTCATTCGCAGATGTACATCTTCAATCCTCAATGCGGCAGGGAGACACAAAACCACGCTGCCCTTTAGGATTTGACTTGAGGCCTCATTCTCTTCTCCCCGAAGGATTATAACTTCATTGTCAAGGCTGCGAGGTGTTAGCAAGTACGCGCTCCATATTTTGGAACTAAAGAGGCCATACCGAATCTCGAAAAGAGTTGCGCTGCTCTTGCCTGTCACACCGGAGAAGAAACTGGGCATATTGGAGGCTTATAACATCTAAATAGGCGCAGGTGCTGGTGTGATATGGTAGCGGATGAAGGCAACGTTGGATTTTCTCTCACGAGGGGAGGGGAGGCTCTTGTTACAATGATAGGGTAGGTAGGTATAGTTGACACGGGTAAATTGCGTAAAGATTGCGAGTCAAGTAGGTATACCGGTAATCGATGTGAGTTGAGGTGAGGAGGTTTAAATTGACAGTACTGCAGATAGTGACGGTTGGATCATTATATTCCCAATGAACGAAATGGCGCAAAAAGACTGATTGAGCCGTCTTCACAAGCCAAAGCAAAAACAGAAACAGAAACAGATGCAGGGCAGGGCAGGCGGGCTAGGACCTGGATCTGCAATGATCGGAAGTTGCCTCATGGGCAGTTTCGAGCCAAAAAGGGGTCCACTTAAGTCACGGCGATACTTTGTCTCTGTTCTGCGGACCGGCGGTAGGCGGCGGGCTAGAACATGACACGCTAGAAGTGGGGGCAAGATTGATTGAGAGAAAGATTTTGCAAGAATAGGACCGGTAGCTGTACTGTAGGTAAATTACAGTAAGGTAAGGAGCAAAGGTCTCATTTTTGTTTTGTACTGTACGGACCAGCCCCCAAGAGAGAAACACATGACGCTTTGTCCAAATTGACCCGAGTCCTTGTAAGGCGATTATTCAATTAAATTATTCCGCGCCGCAAGCAGCGCCTTGAATAGGGAAAATACCCAAGTACCGCTACTATTCTAAGGTACAAGTACAAAGAGATGGAACTGGTCCGTGGTCGGGCCATGAAAGAGCTTTATCGACCCACAGGGCTAGGTACGGTACTATATACGATACGTTAGGAGGGGTCTTTCCGGATAAATATTCACGTGGGACAAGCGTAGCCTCGTGGGATACCTCAGTTCGTATCAGCCTGACCATCAGATCAGATCATGTACGCATCGCATACTACTAGGACATACTACGCATGCATACGCATACGCATACCCGTTCACATCATACCTAGGTACCAGTAGCATCACAGGCAGGTATGGCTAATAAGACACACACTTTACCGGCATTGTTATTCTCCCTCTGCCGCGAGTCATTTCTTCTTAACAAACTACGGAGGTACTGTATGCGCCGTTGAAGGCTTTTCACTTGTTTGCGTCACTACCTTATACGACGTGGACGTGGACGTGCCGCCTTGGTAGTACAACTACAACTCTTTCCGGACTGAACTGATAACGATAACGATGCCGGCTGAAACGGAACGGAGGGAATGCGCCACATTCACCTTCGATTCGGTCCACCAGGTCTAGAGCGAACTAGATATGGATACACGTGATGAGAGTAGGATAGTGGCTCATCTGTGTCAGATCTATTTAAAAATAAACTCAGTACCTATCTAGTCATCATAAGGCTGCTTATGAAATGGACTTTGATACTAAAGAGCCCGGCTATGTCAGCTTTCCTCAAATCCCACGTGATACTGGAGTACTTGACCATCTCACATGAACCGAGGTGTGAAGTACTGTACTTGCTATTTGACTGCAAATATACTCCGTACCTACGGAGTAAGTACCCCAACACGGTGCCTTCAAACTGTCCGACTTGAGAGAAGACGGCGACGGCCTTTTGCTGCCCGTCGCCGTGAGGATGTGATGTGTTACAACCCGCTGCTTCGTAATCCAGCCTATTACAGAATCATAGTCCGAAAGGCCGTGTCTGATTGGCTCCTTATCCTCAGACGACCCCTTCCCACTGCTTAATAATACGGACCGACCCACCAGTCTTCACCATCAACACCAGGATAGGATGATTGTACGTATGGAGGATGCAGCTTGCATCATGCGTCGCTCTTTCCTCCCTTTAAAAGCAACGAGTTCCCCAACATCAAGAATGAACAGCCTTTTCGCCAAAACTGCACAGCCTTGACGCCTCTTACTTTCAGCCCTGGGTGTCAGTCAGTTGATTACTTAGCCAGTTCTACCTCAGCTTTCTCTTGTATCCTCCCATGAATACAACTGTAAATGCAATGGGAGACAAAATCTACACCTTTGCCATCGTCTTGGCCGTCCTCTTCCTGGGCAGACAGGTCATCAGCTACATCAACGAGGCGCGCTTCAAGAGGAAACATGGCTGCAAACCCGAAGCCAAAATCCCGCAATGGGAAAGATTCGTAGGCTACGATATCTACAAAATCCAGGCCGAGGTATCGAGAAGCCGGAAGATTCTTGAGCTGGCAAAATGGCGCTATGATACCTATGGATCTACATGGTCTGTTGTTGTAGCTGGAAGACGATTCATCAATACCATCGAGACTGAGAATATCAAGAGCATTCTATCCGTCAACTTCAAGGAGTATGGCCTAGGAGGAAGACTGGTCGCTTTCGGCCCTCTATTAGGAGAAGGCATTTTCACCACAGGCACGGCTTTCTCCACCTCCACTGAGATATTCAAGCTAACGTCTGAATAGATGGGGCGCAATGGGAACATTCAAGAGTAGGTCGCGCCGAACTGGTGTTGCATAGATAACCACTAACTGTAAATAATCTACAGTCTCTCGTCAGGCCAAACTTTACCAGGTCTCAAGTGGCGGATCTCGATACATTCGAGACGCATATCCAAAAGCTCATTGCCAAAATCCCTACAGATGGCTCTACTGTGGATCTCCAAACGCTCTTCTTCCAACTTACACTGGACTCAGCGACCCAATTCCTGTTCGGCGAATCAGTATCTTCACTAAGCAGCACCGAAGGATCGGTCCAAGAACAGTTCGGAAAGATGTTTGACCTGGCTCAGAACCGACTGGCCAGGCGATCTCGTCTCGCCAAACTCGTGTGGGTTTTCAAAGATAAGGACTTTGACGTTGCCTGCAAGGTTGTCCACGAGTTTGTCGATAACATCATCAATAAGGCTCTGGAAAAGGCGAATCCTGTTGATGCCGAAAAATCGATTGATGGTACCGGAGAGCCAGAGAGATACGTCTTCCTGACCGAAATGTTGAAAGCAACACAGGATCCCAAGCAACTACGCGACGAGCTCTTGAACGTCCTCCTGGCGGGCAGAGACACGACAGCTAGTCTACTCAGCCATACATTCCACGTCCTAGCCAGACGACCCGACATCTGGAACAAACTCACGGCCGAAATCGACGAGCTTCATGGCCAGAAACCAGACTATGACACTTTGAGAGACCTAAAGTACCTAAAATACCTCCTCAACGAATGCAAGTAACCCCCCGCGCTATGCATGCGAGGCATAACAACTAACAGCCTCAGCTCTCCGCCTGTATCCCGTCGTCCCTGCCAACGGGCGCTTCGCACTAAAAGACACAGTCCTACCCCGCGGCGGTGGTCCCAACGGCACATCCCCCGTCTTCGTCCCCAAAGGCACGCTCGTCGCATACTCAACCTACGTCATGCACCGCCGCCAAGACATCTACGGCGCCGACGTCGAAGAATTCCGCCCCGAGCGATGGGCGCCCGAAGAGGGCCTTCGACCAGGCTGGGCATATCTGCCCTTCAACGGCGGGCCTCGGATCTGCGTGGGACAGCAGTTTGCGCTCACAGAGGCGGCGTACACGATTGTGAGGATGGTGCAGCAGTTTGCTGGTATGGAGAATAGGGACCCGACGGCGTGGGTGGAGGGCCTTGCACTGACGCTGTCATCGGGAAATGGTGTCAAGGTAGCTATGGTCCCAAGGTAATTGCAGACACCTACCTACCTACCTACCTGTATGTATAAACTTTCGGCAACGGATAGGCTATTAATGTATATTTCCCACAACCAATCGTGCCGTACCGTCCCGTGCTCACCTCACCTCGCCTCGCCTCTTCTTATAGTAGTTACGTACCGTACAGAACTTAGTCGCACAACCTCTCTCCCTCTCATCCAATCATATACCCGCAGCCCACGACCTAGTAATAACCTCCTGCAACAGATCGTCGATTGTGCACGAGAAGTGCAACAAAACCTTTGTTCGGATCCCTTTTCAGAGCTGATCTGTTGTGAGCTGAGCTGAACTGAGCTGATAGGATAAGATAGGATAGGATACGAGTGAGGTAGCTGAATACTGTACTGTGCGGTACGGTAGTCTGTACCTTTGTATAGAGATAGAAATAGAAATAGAAACACGTGTTCGTTAGGGTTTTATTTCCTGTCTTACATCATCGATTGGAATTAGAGTATGTCATGTTATGTTACGCGAAACTTGTCCCGTGGTATGGTATGATATGATGAATCAAAGATGGAAAAAGAGGCAAGTGAGGTTTTTTCTTAGGGTGTTATTATTACTATCCTCCGTCACAAACAAACGCCTGTCCCTCACTCCAGAATAATCCGAAGACTCCACAAGCAGTATCGTTTTGGCATTTGCTGACATATTTCGTCTTCTCCCAGCAGCGAATGGCACAGCCTCGAACTTTGTTAACTTGAGTTCAAAAGTCTCAAGTTGGCAAGCTCTTACCTGGTGCAGGCGGATCGATCTGTCCCACGATGCTAGAAACAACCACCGGGTACTTATGCAATGCGCCTGCTTGTATGTATATAGCGCGAATCCAAACATCGAGTCCATCTCATGTCATGCCCGGGGGATCGCCACCTTCAACTCAATCATTTTTGCCGCGGCGTCTCAACTCCATCCTCACTCTCACATCCACCCCCCTCAATCCCATCAACAACCCCTCCAAACCAGCCCCCCATATCCCAACTTCCATTCCCGTACCTCAAATCCCTTCTCAACACTTCGTCCAGCGTAGCCGCCATAATAGTCTCCAGCCTGGAGAAATCAATCGGCTTCAGAATCCAGCCATCAAAGCCAGTCGTAAGGTAGTCGTTGAGCGACGGCTCGGAGAGCGAGGCTGAGAGGCGATTATGGGGATGCGGCCGTAGGACTGGGCGGCTGGGGATAGGTACGGGTGTGTGGATTTCTCAAAGGCGCGGATTAGACGCGTTGAGGCGGGACCGTCGACGAGAGGCATCTGTGGTAGTTAGCTTAGGTTCTTGGGCGTACGGGTTGTTTATTTATACGACGCAATATGAAAGGTGTACATACCTGTAGATCCATGAGGATAAGATCGTAGGCCGCGGGCTCCCGCTTGAATGTGTCGGCGCACATTTGACCATCAACTGTCACTTTCATAGTGTGGCCTCGTCTAGTCAACCGGGCTTCCAGGAGACGACTATTCAGCGGGTTGTCTTCAGCTATCAAGACGTGGAACCTGGGGTGGTGGACGAAAACCTTTGGGAATGGATAGAGAGTGGGGGAGCGACTGTCCGGTTGATCGAAAGATGTAAGCGGTGTTGTGGACGAAGTTTCGGATGCTGGGGTGTTGTCCGTGGAAGCTGTGAACACTGGACCCGTGCTGATCTCTACCGTGCCTGGATGGGCAGATCGATGTGATGCTCCCCCAGTCGTTGGAAAAGGTCTGCTAGGAATACCAACCAGAGAAGTTGGGAGTGAAAAATCTATTGGAGCCTTCTGGGAAAGCGCCTTGCGAAAGGGGATCTTAATTGAAACTCTCGACCCTCTTCCATATTCTGATGACATGCTGATTTGACCCGAATTGAAGCGAACGAATCTTGCCGTGAGAGCTAAACCTAAGCCAATGGAGGTTGGTCGTTGCGTTTCCGACCCTATTCCGCCGTCGAGCGGCTGGCTTTCGTCTTCGTCTAAGACTTGCTCGAGGTCTTGGAAGATACTGTCAAGTTCCTTCTCGGACAAACCTTTGCCTTCATCTTGGAAAAAGATTTCAATCAAAGTATGAGACTCTGCCGTGCTGAGGTGCCGCAGTCCAATCTGAATCAACTTGCCAGAGCCATGTTCGATCGAGTTGGTTAGTAGATTTGATAGCACCTGTCTCAAGCCTGTTGGATCGCAACGAACATATTCCGGGATGGCTTCGTCGCCATGGAGTTGTTCTAGATTTCTCTTTGTACCCCCTGCTTTGAACGCTTTACATAAATCAGTAATCATCCGCCTCAGATCGACGTTTTCTTCGTGGTCCTTGAAGTCTATCTCTTCGGCTTCAGTGAGACTCAAAAGGTTATTTGCTGCAAAAACCAGCAATTTTGAAGCTTGCAATGAGCACTGTAGCTGATGCCGTGATCGTTCATCCAAAGGCCCTTCAAGAGCCACTTCCAAGTAATTTATGATGCTGTTCAAGGGTGTTCGAACTGAGAGCGATTAGCTTATAAAGGTTCGGGGAGCTTGCAATACCTTCATGTCCAGCATTTTTAATCAGGAGACGCGTCAGACGATTTCTCTGAACAATAGAGTCCTTTTGCCGCCACACGTCAATGAATCTTCCATAGATTGTACTTAGGGTAGTAGCAGAATCGACTATAGCAGTATTAGCGACTTGAAACCCGCTGGTGGACAAAGTGGATGAACTAACGTTGATCTTCATTCCACCCTCGACTCGTGCCAGTAACTTGCTGACTCCATCTTGCAAAACTGCTCCTTGGTTCCAGATATGCTGTCTTGCCGGAATTCTCCTTTTCGTTGGGATTGCCTGCCCAGATTATCTCCTTCTCCTTGGTCTTCCGAAAAAATACGATGAAATCCGTGCCATTAGGGGCTAAAGGGATTACTAGCATACCTACGAGAACTGCAATCCCAGGTTCATATATGATATCTGGGCAATCCTTAGTGACATTTTGTGATGCAAATATCTCCGTGAAGGATCGTTGCCGGATGTATTGAAGGAGTGCAATCGCCTCGCTGTACGCATGAATCTTGCCAATAGTCCTTGCCTCTCCTCTGATTGCTAAAAACCCAAGATCCGCATCGAACATGTTTAAGAGATCCGGAAAAGAGGCTGCAATGAATGCATTAGGCGACGTCTTTTGAGTTGCTGCTGACAGAGGTCTTCGGACCCTGACACGAGCTGCATTGAGCAGCCTTTCGATATGTGTTGAGCAAACTTCCCCTATCGATCTACATAACTCCCTCACGGGTAGAGATACACGTAGCCCTGCTCCGTAGTTGTGACAACTAATTAAACCCCAAAGTTTGTTGTCAACCATTAAAGAGATCGACATTGTCGCCATCACGCCCATGTTTCGGAGATATTTTATGTGGATTGGTGACATGGCTCGTAAATACGAGTGCTTCATATCGAGAGGGTTCTTCGCATCTTCAAGAGTCCGACACATCAGTCTAGCCGTATCTTCCTCACGATTGTAAAGAATTCGAATCTTGTTAATAACGTAAAGCTCGCGCGCTTGTGGAGGGATATCGGATGCGGGAAAATGGAGATTGAGGTACGAATCTGTTGTCGCTCTCGGATGAAAGTACTCGGCTACCACGTTCCCACTGACTAAGTTAGTATTAAGTATCTCACAGAAAACAGTATGTTGAATATAAGAGAATCTCCGAAAATTCGGGCAAGCCGTGGTGATTACTCATGCACCGAATGCTTTAACTTCTATGTCTTTTGGAACCCGTGAAACCTCATAGTTTCCATCACTTCTTGAATGTTTCTGGCTTTTGGAAACTTCCAAATCCCGGGGGAAAAGAGACTGACAACATGGAAAGGGCTTATGAGTGATGACCACAGCGGTGGGACTGTTTGCCATATAGTTTGAAAGTTACACGGAATAGCTTACGCATTGGTCTCGTCAAATCGATAGATCATAACTCTGTGAAAGCCTATTTGCAGGTTAGTAAGGACAAGATTAAGAGACTCAAGCCCCAAATAACGCGAGGTCACGGGAAGAATGTGACAAACTTGTTAATTCCTGCACTAGATCAACGGCAATGTCGAGAAGTGACGCTAAGGAGTCGGCCTTTGCCATCTGGGCCTGCTCCAACGAATTAGCATAGTAAAAGGTCATGGCCTGGAGAGAGCCAAGGAGCCTAGAAGCTCCTCGGCTCCCAAAACAGCCTTTTCGTATAAAAATAAGCCTACCTGGATTTCGCAGAGAATGTGGAACAATTCCATTGAACCAAGTTGCCGGCCGTTTTCCCGATCAAGGCGGAGAGATTTGCTTTTGGTGGTTCTTGGATGTCGCATTTCCTCGGGAATTTTGTTGTTGGTTGCTGAGATAGGCCTATCAGGGAAAACAGGTTCAGCTGATTGAAAAACATCATTTCTCGCCTCAAATTCGACAATAATGAGATCAGATGCTACATTAAAATGTACAGCGCAGAAGAGAGGTTTGGGAGCCCCAAGGAGACTTGTCAACGACATTGTGAAGACGCCTGGATTTGTTCTGGAATCGTCTTCGGGGGTCCAAGAGCGAGAAAGTCTAGCCTTTTTTACAAACTCTTTCTTGTCGGGCCCAACCAGGAGATCAGTCCAGCATCTTAACTCAAATAATGCTTGCGGCCTGAGACCCGTAATGCTCTCGGCATTTTCGCTGACAAGGCGGACAAGGAAAATGCCGTCGGGGGATTCTCTAATGGCAACGAGAGCTCCAAATCGCTGGATCGCTCCTGGTGTATGGATTGGTTCGTCCTCGCAGCGATATACCTGCTCCGTTGCTGTTGTTTTCAACGCAGATTTACTCTCTGGACCATTGGAGAAGTACCCAAATCTACTAGTAACATGATAATCACCGACTGTCTCAGTAGTCTGCGCTGGCGGCACGGTAGATATGTTGGGAGGCCCTATAGGTCTGCTCTCTTCTCGTGGAGCTGGTTTCGGGCTATCGGTAGGTGGTTTGAATGGGGTCTCTTGCGATGGTGAAGGTGAAGGCGAAGGTGCTATATCTCAGTTATAGATTTGATCTTGGAATGCAGTTGACATTGTCTCGACTCACGCGCTGTGTTCATTGGTCTGCTTGGAACCTGTAACCGAATTGGAAAGACTCTCTCGATTTTGGGTGGGGCAACAGCTGCGGATTCCGGCTTGCCATCTTGGTCTGTTGTAAGGCTGGCAGTGGTAGGGGAGGTCCCATGTTCTATGGATGACTTTTGCGGAGACATTTCCAGCTCCCGTCAAGTTCACACACGACTCATCTCCAATGTGTGTATGGTTTGGGAGTTTGACAGAATGGAAAGAAATACATATACAGTAATTGAGGGAGATGAGTTAATTAGTGGTCCTGTCAAGGTTCGATCCCAAAGCATATAGTAAGAGCAGAGACAAGGACAAGGTTGGACGCGGATCGATGGGGATGTATTGACAAGGATAGTCCACGATTACCATGCGCTAAAGCATGCGGCGGGTTACTAAGATAACTCCCCGCCCTGGTGGCCTGTCCCGGAAAACGGTAACCGCGAGTAGTGTCGCGGGTGATCGCAGCTGCCCCGCTGGTGGAATCAATACCTACCTACCTACCTACCTACCTTAGGTACCTAAGTACCTTACGTTACCTATCTATAACTTAGGTAAGGTAAGGTAGGTAGAGCTATCGCACGCTGAAAGACATACCTACCTTACGTTGCAACAGACTGCTAAGGCTGCTATTGAAATCCGGAGCAAAAAGAAAAGGGAGTTTGGAAACCCTGCTCTTCACAAAATCGACCTGGATCCTAAAATATCTCAAGCTGCAAGTTCATCTTGAACTCTCGAAGCCCCCTTGGATGAAATGATTGGCCTTCTTCAAAGTATCCTCAGTGGTGCCAATCTAGAACGGGCGATTTGGCTGTGGTCAGTAGATCGCTATTGAGCTTTACCTGACTCGACCCGAAAAAGGAAAGACACTACTGTACGGAGTATGCTGTGCTCTTCATGTATGCGTGCGCGTGCGCCTAGACTGCAATCCTCGGTAGTACGCGCGAGATCATGTGCAACCTGGACCTGGAGATCGAGTATTGTGTGCAGAGCTGAGACGTCAGTGGCGGGTACTGTACTACTGGGCTGAGCGTCGTCCGTTTTGGGTCACGTGACTAACTGTGATGATTGATTTTTCTCCCAGAGCTGGGCTGGTTGATAGTCGTAAAGAAAAGAAAGAAAGGGCCTGTAGGTATCTGGTCATACCGGCATGTCTCGTCTGGCAAGCCGGGAGGTTCCGTGATTGGCACTGATTGCCTCCTTCCCACTAGGCGAATTCGGGTTGTTATGCTTAGGACCCCCAGGTCCTGAAGTACAGTAGAACAACATACACCCAAAGTTGGGAATCGGATGTTTCAACCGCATGTATCCAACTGAGGACTCCTTCGAGTGTATGACGTTGTGAAAATGATCCAGTGCCTGCGGGATCTGGAGACTCGATCTCGGGCTGTTCCCCGTGAGAGCCTTGCAGTATCAGCCAACAGCATATATACGGTACTGAGACAAGCATGAAAACACCCGACACCATCTACTAGAAAGTATCCCAGCCTCCCAGGCCCATCTTGGCACACGCACTCCGACAAAGTAAAACCCAAGATCTGACCCGATTATTCTGCAAGTTTTGGAAATGAGAGTGGTAATCCCACGGGTCTCGAACATACATCGGAATTGCTTTTCTCATTCCGATAATTTCCAGCTAACTTGCTGTAAAGCCAAAATTATACAAGGTATCAACAATCGACAAATGAAATCCCTGATGTCTCACCAGTCACGCCACAGCCACGACTCCATGTGTTCTAAGATACTTCCTGAGCAACACAAGCCCAATGCACCAATATGTTTAACCTCGCAATCATGTCCATTACCCATCTTCCTTCATCAGCCACCTACGATTGACCCGACTCCTTTACGGGCGTCCATGGGCCAGAACCTCAGTCCGTCCACTTCGATGCCACACAGCAAGCAGCGCGCCACAATTACCGCACTAACCGACGTATTAGCATAGTAAAAAGCTAGATCTTGGGACAGAGCCAAGGAGCCTAGGAGCTGTCTGGGGAGCTTGCATATAAGCTCCTAAAACAGCTCCGAGCTCCTCAGCTCCCATAGAGGAAAACAGCTTTTTTATATAAGAATAAGCTCACCTTATGCTCACAATCCTTAAACCAGGACGCAAGATACGGCACACAGCCTAGACAAGCACAAAGACAGCAAAGCGCCGCGGAAAGACTAAAGATTTTCCCTCTCGTTAACCTATAAAATCCCCTCACTGTACATGAACAGCAGCAGAGTGCTAGAGTACTGTATATAACTCACTGTGTAGTAGCCCCCGAAACAAACTCCGTCCTCGTCATCTCCCGCACACCACACACAGGACAATCTACCACCGCGGGCCCTTGTTGCAGAGAGCCCAAAGGCGTCGCGTTCTGATAGTTGTTCCTGGGAGCTACTGGAGGGTGGGCGCCCTTTTGCTGCTGCTGTTCCTGGGCATAGTGTCCTTCGAGTGGTGGGGGCTGGGAATAGTTGTTCTGCGCGAAACCTCGAGCATTAGGATCTGCGGAATATGCTTGCTGGGGCTGCGCAAGTGGTTGGTCGTGGCCTGGATACGCCAACTTCTCGTTGACGCCGGGGCTGGGAGCAGCGCCGTTGCTGTAGCCTGGGGGGTGGACCATGACTTCCATGCCGCTGTTCATGCTCTCGATTGTTTCGCGATGGGGCCTTGCGGTCGTGGTATCGGTTTGTACGGGAAAGTAAGCGTCGTGTGCTGGTGGAGGCGTATTAGTTGCGCCTGTGATCTGAGGAGAGACGGTTCCTATTTGGGGAGAAGCACCTGTGATTTGAGGCGAGACTGCTTCGTGCTGAGCGGGGTTTGGATATGGAGCAGACATCTTTTCGGTGGATGAGAAAGGGGGCAGGAATTAATTTATAGGCGTGGAGTGCGAATTCCTGTGAATAATTATACGAAGTGAAATCGAAAGGGCAGAAGGCCAAGTCATATACATCAGGATCAGAATAACTGCGGAGTACTACTGTGCCTCCAACATGCCTCCAACGTGCCTCTAACGCGCCTCTAACGCGCCTATAAGAAATTACGTGAATCTTTGAACTAAAGATCCACCATCCCTCTACGCTGCTTCGCCTCGTGCTTGAAACACACAGCCTTACGGCGAGAGACAAATAAGAATCCTGGGCTAGTAAGCGAGGACTTATTCTTAGCACCCATCCCATCCTCCTTTGGGATGATGTGACAGACCGTTGGAGAATAGCGTGGGTGAGATCTAAACCTTGAAATGATTGGTCACACGGGTCGTTTATACGGAAAATTTCCATCCCCAGAATCTGTATACCTAGGTATATGTACTGTAGATGTAAGAAATATCTGTATGCTTGCGGCCCACGCCAAGTGAAACATGGAGTAATTTGATTCATTCATTGGGTATTATTTCATGTCATGAGCGTTACTATATTAATCATCACCTGCGTTCAACCCTTTTCTCGAAGCTCGATTCTCACACGCTTGTTGAATGACATGGCAAAGCATTTTATATCTTCTCTACACCACTTGCCGGAGCAGCACTGGTAGGCGTTGCCGCCACAGGAGAATTAACAGTTTCGCCACCAATGACTCCCGTGGTCTGGATCGGAGCAGGTCCCGCATTGGTAGTAGGCGAGCTACCTGCAGAATACTGAGGTGGAAATGAGTTGACTCTCTTCTCATCAGGGCTAACCGGAGACGTTGGGGTGCTTCCACTGTATGCGGCAGAGGGCCCAGCAGCGCCAGCAGCAGATCTGATGACTTCGGACCACTTCTGAGCATCAGAAGCTGTGTGTGCTTTGAATGAAATTTCAGAACTGCCTGAGAGTTTGCTTCCAATACCCTTGCTCACGTCCTTTCCCTTGACATTGAACTTTTCGCCGCTTGTGGAACCGATAGTGGCATCTGGAAGGTGGATCGACAGTTCAGGGACGGGATCCTTCTTAAGGTATTCGTTGTCCTTGAATTCGTGCAGATATTTTGAGGGCGTGACAACATAGTATCCTGTCGAGTAACCACTCATACTCAGCTTGTTCCGAGACTTCCTCTCGAGAGTCCCTTCGATCAGGGGCTTGGTGCTCTTGTGATCATGGTTTGGGAAAGCGATACCATCAATCGTCCGCTCGGCGCCGTTGGGGTCAACGAGCAAATTGCCATTTCTTTCCACAAACTGCGTCCATTCGAAATCGAGAGGCATACATTGGGCTGTGCCGAGAATATCGGCGTAGAGTTGTTGCTCCTTCTGGGCCTGTCCACCGACAAATTGATTAAAAGATTCTAATGCTGATTGGATAACTTCAATAACGTGCTGTTCAAATTGCGCGAAATTGACTTGCACCGCTATAAGATCGTGGCGGTTGTTGTTCTCATGGAGCACCTGCGCGGCCAGTCTGTGGAAGACACCTCTTTGCACAACATACGGATCTTCCGCCGCAGTCATCTTGCCGCCGCTGGACTCAAAGTTTGCTGTTTGCTGTCCCAGTAATTCAATATGCTTTTGGGTGGTGTTTCGAGCCTTTTCGACTTCTTTAGCGCTCTTACCAGCTCCAGATGCCAGCTCCTTCGACTTGTTTTTGATCTCCTTGTGTAGGCGTTCGAGGATAGGGAGGACAGAGCCCTTGAGGTTCTTTTCGGTTTCTAAGTGAGTATTGATCACGCCCTGGGATGCGTTAGCGTATGCTTGTAAAGAAAAGAATGGTCAGAACGGACCTGGGTGTTCTGCCTCATGTTTTCGAACAGTCCGGCCATTCCTCCCAAGCTCTGATCAAAGTGGTGTCCTTCCCTTAGTGGGTTTTGGATTGTCTATATCAATTAGATTACTGTTCATTGAGATCATAATTGGTGGCTTACCTTTAAAACCTTCTCATATTCCTTTCCGTGCGCCTTGTTAGCCTTCTCAATGGCGCCAATATAGTCTTCGAGGTACCCCACTGCATGCTTCCAAGCTTGCAGACGCTCTGCTAAGAGCTCCGTAGTCTGTGAATCAAAAGGCCATGTTAGATGTCAAATAGATATCCCGAAGAACGTGGGGATAACTCACGTCTTTGGGATCGGTTGAAGGAACAGCAGCATCATCCGACAATGCGCTGGAAGTAGAAACTTGGCGATTGGGCATCGTCACTGGGTGCGAGCCAGGAAGTCCAGCCTTTTCCGTCGACATGCTGTTGAATCTGCGCATTTTGGTTAATTCTATTCCGGCCTTGATCTGGTCTGTGTGTGGTGTGGTGTTGATGAGAGAAGAGGTGAAATGAGGTGACCTACATTTCTGAATCCGGAACGTGGGGGGAGGAGCTGGTGGAGTTATGCAATCTCGGATCCCTGCTTTCTTGCTTGACAATTCAGGTGGGGTGGGGGACTTTCAAGAAGGAAGAGCGAGAAGGATCTTATGAAGTAGAGTAGAGTTGTATGTGAGTTTCAATAATTGCATCTACACTTTCGCGATGGGACTATATTCTCTTTATATCATCTTAGTAGTACACCGGCGCGGAAAAGCAATTTCATCCAACTATGTCTCAAAATGACATCATAAACGCCATAAGGTTTACCAAGCACACCAAAAAGCTTTCTACTACCCACCGTACTGTACTTGTGGCAGAAATCGGAGATACGCGAAGCTCCAGAAAACAGGGAACAGGGAACAGTTGATCTGATGAGCCAGGAAAGCAGGGATGAGAATGTTAAGGGGACTTCGCTTCTTCGTTTCATTCGCAGTACTCCGTCCGTACCGTATTGTGCTTCACTGACGTACTCCGTATAAAGCCAGTGGAGAACCACGTGGAGAATGCACAAATCTTCACGACGCGCCACAAGTTCCAAAGGAACATTATGAGTGCTATCTATCTAACTTCAATACTGTGCTCCCCGCCAGCGGCACTGAAGACCACACCACCATTCACAATTTGCGCGCTGATATCTCGAGGTATAGGATGCCCATCAATCTCAATGCTAGGCCATTTACCTCTTGCCAGACACGGAAGAACAATCTGTCCAATCGTTTCTTCCGGTACATTATAACTCAGCTTATACCCGCCACCATTCAGTTGCCAGCTAGCCTGGTATTTCCCCAAGATCGTCGTAAAGCCTCCCTCAGCAGACGTGAGATCCCCAAATTGAGGAGCAAGCTTCCATTCCTTCCCACCAATGCCAGTGACACTAAGACCGAGAACATACGTTGTAAGTCCAGAAGTCGGCCCCGAACTCCAGCCATGAGAATGAGATATGTAGCTGGCATCATAATTATAACCTCTCGAAGAACGATAGCCAAATGTTCCATTCTGTAGATATCCTTCTATTACTGTACTCTCTGTTCCGTTCGGGTTGCTGAGATACCAGCCCCAGCACCGTCTGATGAGTTCCAGCGCACGAGCTGTTTCACCGATGGAGAAATGTGCTTGGATTTCGAAGCTCGAGATGAATGGTGATATGTTTTCGGGGAGCTCTGGCGCTACGGCTCCGATTGGAGTCCAATTCTTTAGTAAATTGCTCGAGATACTTCCAGCCTTTGTGGGGGAATCAACGACGTCGAAAAGGATAGCCATGCTGTTGGCATCTTGTGGATGCAAGGTCGTTGCTGTTGCGTTATCTTTGAAAGCACCGTAGCCGCCATCCCAGCAATACTTGTTGATGGCTGTTCGGAGCGATGCCGCTCGTTCATTCCAAGTTGCATTGAGGCTGGGTTGTCCTGCCCAGACGGCAAGTTCAGCTCCTGTAATGAGAGTTCGATAGAGGCTAAACGCAGTTAGAAGAAACCCAGATCCTGGTAAATATATGGCCTACATCATGTTTGGCTCACTCCCATTAAATCCGGTTTGCCATCGAGCCCAGTCTCTTAACCCTGTAACGTTCAGGAGACCGCTGTCGCCAACTTTGCCGTAGATGAAGTCCATTGCCTTCAGGTACTTGGCCCAGTTTTGGGAAAGGAAAGCGGTATCGTTAGTGTAGAGTACATAGTTATAGCTACCTATCATAGACCACACTATCGATACGTCTATTAGAAATCGAAGTATCCAGTGAGGTGTAGAGCAGTGTTGAGGATGTGCTCAATGATCAATCACGAACAGGCGGGGATTCAAAAACGATACTTACTATGATATGTATCTGAACCCAGCTGAAGAAGTGGTGGCCCTGCTTCTGGGAAGGCTCCCGTGGTGGCGTTCTGTTCGGATAATTAGCACATATATCTAGTGTACCAATGTCCCAAACGGACACTTGAATTAAAGCGTACCTGATAATTGTACATAACCTGAAGAGCATTCTTCACTGCAGTGAGATCGCCCACACTCACAAACGTCGAAGGGACAGCAACCCCCATATCCCCAGGCCATACAGCTCGGTCTCTCTTGGCTCCATCCACTATAATGGTGTCGCCAGGTCCAAGTGTACCATTATTCGCCCATCCTGTGGTGAGGAATGGCACTTGTCTACCCGTGCTGGGGGGCACATTGTTTGTTTGCAAAGTGTAAGCGCCGCTGTACCAAACCTTGTTGAGAAGCTCATCACTACTGTGGAAATACCCCTGATACGCACGCAGGTTAGCTACAGAAGAATATGTAGTTAGCGATATGCCCTCCTAATTGTCCCAGGCATTGTGATATTCATATGACCCAGGACCGAGAAGCATCGATCCAATTATCTTACACCATGTCGGCTCAAAACCAATTTCGAGTTTGATATCCTTGATCTCTACTGACGTAGTACTATTTGTAACCAGGAAAACCGTTAAGTAGCGAAACCCCCCTCGCAGGCGCAAATCAGGCATCGTATAAGTCCCCGTACCCGATTTATTGAAAGAAGCATAGATGGCACCATCAGGAGCTACAAGCTTTCCGTTGGACGAATCCGACCATTCGCCAATCCAGTTCTTTGCTTCTGTAAATGCCAATCCCAACGCTCCTGGTCCAGTGGAAAGATATTCGAGCTGGACTAATCCTCCAACTTCAATACCAAAGTCAAAAACCAATTGAGACCCATTGCCTGAGAGTTTAGCGTCTCCAGGGAAGCTCGATATGACTTCCCCTGTTTGCAAGGAAAGGATGTGTTTTGGAGACACTAAGCGGGATGATGGAGCATAGATATTCGCTTCCCATGGACCTGGGAATGCGGTATCATCTGGTCCACTGCATGCTGTATCTTTCCAACATTTTTGAGCTTGCGAAGTAAACAAGAGAAAGGCAAGTGTAGCCAGCCGAGCAATAAGGGTCACGAATGCCATTTTCGATCAATAACGATATGCAAAGGAGCTTGAAGTCCCAACATTGGGGTAACGATTAGATTATATAGAGTCATTTTGAGTAAACAAAAGAGTCTACGAGCCCCATTCTCGGTGCAAGGAATAGACCGAAGGGAAAATGCAAATTTTCCGCTCCGGGGATGAATGTTCCTCAGATGCGGGGAAGAGCGGTGGGCTGGGATTTCGCATTCGTAGACAGCGAAATTTTACGCCGCTCTACCTGGTACAGAAACGCTTGTATGCAAAGCCTCGTCAATATCGCAATTTGGATACTGTACAAAGAACCAAAATACACGAGCTCATCTCTCTTGTCAAAGTGAAACAGTGGAATCATGACAGGAAACAGCTTTGCATTAGAGCATACGACAAAGTTATCAAGAATCGAGAAGACATTGTATCAAACAAGCGCCGGAAATCAGGTATTAGGAAAGAAGCAATTGTCTTCGAGCATTAGCTTACTATTAAGTATGTGTGTAACAGACGAGTAGCACGAGGGTTAAAATAGACTCGGCGGCGGAAACAGAGAGAAGGTATTCAACTCGAATAACTAGACACCAACATCCTGAGAGCAGCCGCACTGGGGCTTGAGGGTGAGGTAAGCTCAGGGGGGAACCACCGATTACTGCTGTCTATAAAAGCTCACAAACCGCGGACAACAGAATGGTGTGAAAATCAAAAGAAAGCAAGTAAGCAGTGGTGGATCGGCCGGGTCCAGAGCGGATTTAAGCCTTTAATAAGGCTGAGGAGTGAACAGGGCCAGGGGGGACCTCCAATTCTTTCTTTGTTGAGCTGCGACACTACAGCCGCTGCCAGAGCTGCCTGCTCGTCACACAGTACAGAGTGCATAATAAGGTATGGACCGTATGGTAGGTACTGGTGGGATGCATGCCGGCCGGTGTTTATATGCTGTGCTGTATCTTCTGCTGGAATCGCGCATCATTGAATGCAACCCCCAGGGGTTGTCGCAGTCTTCCAATTGTAATTGAGAATGAACTGTGCAAATCCACATTGATACAGGAACCAGGTGATCGGATCATCGTGCTCCGCCGGAGTGTATAGTGTAGTATAGTAGAGTAGAGTATAGTAGCAGTCGCAGTCGCAGTCGCAAAGAATACAATATAATTATGAAGTGAAGTGGTACCTACCTACCTAGGTAAGTATGGAAATTGGTGTCTATTTCTGTTCCTCTGCCAGCTGCTTGGAGGACCGCTTTTGGTACTCTTTATTAGAGTCGCAGCTTAAGCGACAACCACACCTCTACCCTACCCTACCTACTGCTACCTCCCTACCTTATCCTAGACCATCCAGATCCATTTCAGCATCTCAAGCATTCGATTTGATGTCATGACGATAATACGTACCTATCCGACCTTTTAGCCACGTCCGCCCTATCCTTACACCACGACAGCAGATAATTTAACGACGTTACCAGCAGCTCCCCATGAGAGCACCGCCTAGACTTCCAACTGAGCGTCCGGTGTTAGTCGCAGCGCAGCAAGGGGGATTCTTCCTGAAGGAGCAGTTCCGATGAAGGTATGTATCCTTCTTCAATTTCATGTTCTATTGCACATTAACAGCAGGGGCATCGTATTCACTGCGAGGCCTTTGTTGCCCTCTGCCACACCTTGTACTTCTCCTTGTGGCCCCTACCGGTGCATGCGTTCCACCAATTTTGCAGGAGATCTCGACGCAAACTGTCGCTGACAATTCTTCGCCATCTCTAGACTTCATCCAGACCCCGGGATATTGGCGGCAGCTTCGCTAGCAGACGCGGACATGGTCCCCAACTCTCGATAAGTGATACCAACCACCACGTCACGGAAGCAATCGGCGATATGTATGGCGACGATGATTATTCGAAACGCGACTCGCGACCTCTAAGTTTTGTGACCTCACCGTTGAGCGAATCCATCGAAGGCGGAGCCGCATATATCGAATCTAACCCGAACTCCAGGACGCGGCCGGGGCCGAGTACAAATGGCAGCTCGGGAATGAAAGCACATACATCACCTGGCATGGTACAGAGTCCGAGAAGCAGTTCGTTTGATAAAGGCCAACTATCGCCTTCTCTCTCTCTTCGGGATCGAAGTACGACCGACCCGGCGAATGCGCAATTCCCGCTCAATGATATCGACTATGAATCGAATCCCGCTGCAGTCGCGCAGGAACTTAGCAATCTACAAGCGTTACGGCGGATGTCGATGGATGTTGGCAATACAAGCGATCCGGATTTACCATCATTTCAGGGCGTTGCCTTGATGCCCTCCATTGCTCCAACTGGTAACGATGACGAAGATGATCCTTCGAGATTATTCTGGGTTCCAGCGAGAGTTCATCCTGAGCTTGCTCCTATGGAATTCAAAAACTTCCTGGAAAATAGAGTGCAGTCGATTAAAAGACGCTCTGGTGATCAAACATCTTTGTCGCCAGATGGGCTTGAAAGAAGCGACTCAGGGGGTAGTTTACGGCGGAAGAAGTCTATGTTATCTCGCCAGATTGATAACGATGGTGGACGAGGGGCAGTTGGATATAAAGATGGAGCCGAACAAATACAAAGGAAGAAGTCTCTCTCAACGGACCAGGCGCTGGATTTGAAGATTGCAGATTTACAAGAACTGGATGCGCTAGTTAGAGATCCATCAAAGGCCATGCAGAAACTAAACCTCGATAAGGGAAATCGACAGGGACCTAATGCAGAAGTTAGCTCGATAGAGGACAAGCCAATATTGCCACAGGCACCTGGAATAGGATTGAGGAGATCTACACACACAACGTACCGGAGAGGAAGTCTAAGGAAGGGCGAAAGAGTACCCTTTTCTAAAAGAGCTGGATCGTTACGGGGAGATACAGATGGGGAAGAGTCTCCAATATCTTCGCCACTCGATGGACGTCCACCGATAGGATTTCCTCTTACCAAGGTTCATTCTGAGCCAATTTCCACGGAGAACTTCTCTCGGCCAAATCGCGGGGCCCGTCGATTGCAGAACTTGCAACAGAGCGATCCAACAGCTGCAAGTACAGATAGTAATTCCTCAGAAGGGCTCGGAATACGTGATGCCAGCCCAGAGAACCACGAAACCTCTGCCCAACCATTTCAGCAAAGCACACCCCCAAAGACTACCAGTTACTCTAGAAATGAATCGCCTGTTCCCCGGATCGTTGAAACCCCACCGCCTCCAGAAGAGCCCATAGAAGTACCCAAGCCAGCACCTCAATTTCCCGAGAGATCTTCTTCACAGACGGCCTCCAAACCTCTGCAAAAACAACCTGTTCCTGAACCTCCTGCCAAATCCAGTAGGCGGCCTGGTATGGACCGCCAGAACTCTGCCAGCGCTCAAACAATGCCCAAGAGTTCCGCTTCATCGCACACTCTAAATGAAATGGCGCAACATCCTTCACCACTTCCTGGAAACACATCAAGGACCGATACGCTCACGTTCATTCCGACTCTTGAGGAAAAAAAGCCTGAGAAGAAATCTAAGAAAGACAAGGATGACTCCGAGCACTCTGGATCGAGGAAGCCAAGCTGGGGTTGGTTCAAGGGAAGTGACGAGAAGGAGAAGAAAGACAAGAAAAAGGATGATGATCACAAGGAGAGCAAACGGGGAAAGGCAAAAGCTGCCGAGAGTGCTCGCTTGGATGTTCTGCAATCTACCCTCGACACCGTCACACCCCGAGGACGAGAGAGCTTATTATTAGACCGCGATAGTGTTGAGAACAAATTACAAGACGAGAGAAAGAAGGAGAGTAGCCGTAAGTCTGGTGGTGAAACAAAGAAAGAGAAAGATAGTCTGTTTTCTTCCTTCTTTGGTGGCGGCAAGAAAAAGAGTGATCGTGACTCGGGCGGCAAGAAAGGTAGTTCGCTACGAACGCTCTCACCAGATCCACCTCACCGCGAGCTCAAACCCGATATTGACTACAACTGGACAAGATTCTCGATACTGGAGGAAAGAGCCATATATCGGATGGCTCACATAAAATTGGCGAACCCACGACGGGCATTATACAGCCAGGTCCTCCTCAGCAATTTCATGTACTCGTATTTGGCCAAGGTACAGCAGATGCATCCGCAAATGCAAATTCCTCAATCAGCACTACAAAAGAAACAAGATGCAGAGCGACGACAGAAAGAGCAAGAGCAACGAGAGGAACAACAGCGTCAAGATGGCGAGGAGCAATACCGATACGATTATCATCGCGTAAGTGTCCTCTATCATCAAATCATCTTAGCGTATATATACTAACACCAGACAGGGCATCGCACAATATGCCGAACCAGCACAGAATACACCTCCTGAGAGTGGGGTGAATTATGTAGATGATTCTCAGATTTACGACTACGATCATCAAAATGATGACTTGTCTCATAGCCAAAGCTCGAATCGGCCCCAATCTCGAGCTTCTCAGCACGACGCCGAGAACGGGTACGGTGATCAAGTACAGTATAGCCGACAAGGGAAAGAATACTATCCCTACGGGCGCTCGGAAACCCATGGGGACAGGGAAGAACAAGATGATGATGATATGTGGTGATTGCCAGGCGTTTCGGACGCCTGACACTTTTCTTTGTCTTTATGCATATATGATGGAGTTTCCGGCGCTTTTACATCGGGATGAATCGAGGCACCATGAATTGGTTTGTGGTGTTCCTAGGAGGTTCTAGTTATTCGAAGCATAGCGTCTGGTGGTCTTCACTTTTTTGCGCACCAATCATGGCCCTTGGTTTAGGGCTGCTGTAATGTCTTCTGCGGATGCTCGAGGGCACACGCATGTTTATATGTAACATAGATTTAGCATTTGCTAAGGACGGCGGTTTCAATCAATTGAGACTGATGAACATTGGATAGCGGTTCTCACATCGACATGTCTGTCTATCGCAATGAATGAGAGTTGTGGTCGGGTTTCTAACAAGACTCGCTCATATTCATATACAAAGCTTTCGGAAATATCTCTACCCCATGTGATTGATTAATCTAGTAGGAGAAGCTCGATCGTTTCGGTAGCACTTTGAGCTAGGAAGATATTTGGAGAATCTATTACCGAGTATTACTTTTCATATGATATAAGGTATATAAGGTATCTGAGTATTGTCTCTGGAGAGTACTCTTGAAAAAACGTATTATATACTGTCATGGTAGCCTAGATGCATACGTATCGAAGTGAATGAACGGTGCTCTTTAGCGCTCTATACGCGCAACAGGCGAGGCAGTGACGTCCCACCTCTCGAGGCGCGGGAGGCACCTAGGTAAGCACCAGAGCTACCTTAGAATAATCAAAGTAATCTCATCCTCCACCCTACCCTCACCAAAAATCTAGACATTCGAAGCGCTCCTCGGACAAAACACTTCAGACTGGTAGAAACTATGTTTCGCGCCCAGCAGAACGCCTTTGACGATGTTGTCGGTAAGTCAGAGCTCACACCAAGCACGGAAGCTTGGAGAGCTTGGGAACAGCTGTTTGCAGAAATATGACTGACCTCTATCTCTCATAGCCAAGGCGACCGACGAGAATCTCACCTCCGAGAACTGGGAGTACATTATGGATGTCTGCGACAAGGTTACAACCGAGGACAGTGGTGCCAAAGACGCCGTGGCGAGTATGATCAAGAGGCTGGCGCATAGAAATGCAAATGTTCAGTTATATACTCTAGAGGTGAGGATTCCCTACAACGCAAGCAATTTCCATTTCCAAAGCTAATTTCAATCACAGCTTGCCAATGCCCTTAGCCAAAATTGCGGAGTAAAGATGCATCGAGAGCTTGCATCAAGAGCCTTCACGGATGCCCTGCTACGGTTAGCCAACGATCGAAATACACACCAGCAAGTGAAAGCGAAGATATTGGAACGGATGCAGGAATGGGCGGAAATGTTCAAGGACCCAGACTTGGGCATCATGAGGGACCAGTATCAAAGGCTCAAGAGCCAAAATCCCAACCTCCATCCTCCCTCGGCCCCATCAAAGAGCCGTCTTACAGATGTCGATAGGCAGAAGGAAGAAGATGAACTACAAATGGCCCTCAAATTATCTATCCAAGACAAGGCTACACAAGCCCAGGCAAAGTCATCTCAGCAGCAACCAAGCTCGTCTGGACCTTCACAATCACAACCTGCTCCACAGCCACAAATAGTACCATCGGGCACGACTGCCGCAACAGTGTCTCGGGTCAGAGCACTGTTCGATTTCCAGGCCACCGATCCAGACGAGTTGACTTTCCGAAAGGGCGATATTATTGCAGTACTTGAATCCGTCTACAAAGACTGGTGGAAAGGTTTCTTGAGAGGCCAGACTGGAATTTTCCCTCTGAATTATGTCGAGAAGCTGGCCGATCCAACACCAGACGAGTTGCACCGAGAAGCACAAATGGAGGCGGAGGTCTTTGCTGAGATTAAGAACGTGGAGAAATTGCTCACGTTATTAAGCACATCAACCTCCGACTTGAACGTTCGTGATAACGATGAGATTACTGTACGTTCCCCTTCCTATTCTTGTTAATCCTGACTAATGAACTTAGAAACTTTATCACTCCACTCTAGCAATTCGCCCAAAACTCATTGAGCTCATTGGCAAATATTCTCAGAGAAAGGGTAAGTGGTCTTACTGAAAACCACAAACCAATTGTTTTTGCTTACTAATTTGTTTCAGATGATTTCACGCAATTGAACGAGAGATTCATTAAATCTTGCCGGGACTATGAGAACCTTTTGGATGCATCAATGACACAGGCCCAACCAGCCTATCAGTACGGCCGCCAAAATCAACCTTATGGAGGTGGTTACCCCCCTCAAGCTGCCCCGCCACAATCAGAACCCCAAAGATATTACACTCCCAATCCTCAAGGTATGTAAGTCACCCTTCATGTTAAAGAGAGAACTAACTGTACTAGATCAACCATACCCTCAACAACCCTCGTCCCCTCAAGGCTATCCCCCTCAACCTCTCCGCACCGGGCCCCAACCCTTCTACGTGGTTGGACAAAACCAACAGCACCCACAACCACCACCACCTTCGTCTGAACCTCAAGGGAATCAGCCTTACCCCCAAAGGGACCCAACCCCACGGATTCCTTCAGCCTCAAAGCCAACCCCTCTTCAAACTACAGCTTCACCTCCACCAAATCAATACCCTCCGCATCAAACACAATCTAACCAGCGCCCTCAGAGCATATACTCCAACAACCCCAAGAGCTTGCTACCTCTGTATACGACTCTCCCGTAAATCAACAAGGACCATATAGTGCATCAGTCTACTCAGAAGAAGAGCCATATTCCACCGGCGCCATCGGAAACCAGCAACCGCCACCCAGCCAACAACAGTACAGCGCCTACGCTCCAGCACCGCTGAATCCCCATCATCATCCTCAACCACAACCCGGGTATCAACCGCCTGCCCCACCAGCTAGTCACATCCCTCCGGTAGGCACGAACCCAGGCTATCCAGCCATCGATTCGCGACAAACTCTACCTGGCCAAGGTGCGCCGCCTCCTCCACAGGGACAATACAAAGCGTACCAGAGACCAGGATCATCTGATGGGACTGCACCATCTGCGCCATCTGCTCCAAGTGCGCCTCCTAGGGGCCCAGCCGATTTCTATAGACAGAGTGCAGCGTATTAAGTTAATTAAGCGTGGAAGTTGGAGCGTTGGATTTTAATGACCAAACGAGCAAGTGATATTAAGTGCATTGGAAGTCTTCTCGTGCAAAGGCACTACATGTTTATAGGCCCATAGTTGCAGCACTGCTTTATCTGAATGAAAGAACTGCCCGAGCCTCTTTCGTGGGTGTATGCTAGTATAGCTATTCAAGGATACTTTTCAAGAACGATATTCCATCAAATGATTTCAACCACTTTGTGGTCGTCTTTTTTACCCCTATATGATGTTTCGCCATATCTCTCCGCTCTTTGGCTCGATCCCATTGTTTCCCAGCTCACACCATTTAGAAATTACCAAATGTCTTGGTCAAAACGCGCGAGCTATCAATTCCTCAAGCGTCCACCACCCAGGAGATATACAATGCCGTACCAGTACGCCAAAACAAAACAAAACAAAAAAGCAGAAGAATCGCAAGCCATTCATCCCCTTATGATCCAACAGCTCCCAAACCAGATATGTGAAAATCAGATTCAGCAGGCCAGTCAGTTCCCAAGGCCTGTAGCATCAGCATCGGCAATACTACCTTACCTCCCATACTAACCCAGGCGTTGTCCATCGCATCCAGCACACAGGTTTGGTACCAGCTTGGCGGCGCGGCGCGTTGGCAGGTTCTGCGTATCTTGCGGTCATGAATAGGGTACTGTACCGTGCTGTACGTTGACCAGTGGAGTTTCCGTGTGTGGTGTGGATGACACGGCTGCCGGTATCGAGACGCGGGGCGGGCGTCTGCAGTACACATGGTCGGTCACCAGAGGGGGTGTTCGCGGTGATGGTATGGTGTAGGTGTTGCCCGCTGTAAGTTCAATCTTGGTTGGTTGGCGTAGTGGTGTGAGACGGAGCTGGGAGCTGGGAGATGGGAGATGGGAGGCCAGAGGGGGCATATGATGGGCTGGAACCTCAACACGGTAGGTATTCTTCGGGGTACCGGTAGGTGCACTGCTATCTTCAGATCAAAGCCAGATGATATAACGCGCCGGATTGCTTCGCACGCACGGGTAGAGACGGGCGACGATGCTACAGTAGTGTCCATGATAGAGATGTATGTGGTGATTTACTGGTCTCGTTGGATCATATACATACCGTAACACAGCGTTGTGCTTAGTATTCGTAGAGTAGCGAGGCCGGAACCAGATACAGATACGCCCTTACTGTATGGCCGCCGTTTGGAATCAAGTACAGTATGTTCCGTCGGGAAGAGCACGGATAGAGGCGTTATTCGTTAGGATGGAACAGGGCGTGTTATGTAAAAATTTGCCCGTGTTAAACGTCTTCTCGTCAAGGAGACGAGCTTGGTTGTACTAGTACACGACGAACATACCGCCAGTGGGAAAGAGAAAGACGATCAAGCCAGTCATTCGTTCGTTCCCGGAATGCTTGGAGATCAGTAAACGCAGACGCCATAAGCAGAAACGCCAGCCCATCCTCCTGTATATGTCAAGTTATCTGCCATCCTTGTCAGGAAATGTGACCAGACTCCGGCTCAACAGAAGAACCCACTCTTCACATGAACTGGTCTCCAAGCCTAGACACATCGTCGATGAATGCACATGTGCAGAGAGAGTAAGACCAAGTCCATAAGCACCTAGCGTGTTGATTCCAGCTCCCGGAGTTCTTGACAATGGAGCAGCTGGTGCCTCGTAAGCTTTCAAGTCGCCCGTGTTGTAGAGACTCAAGATATCTACCCCACCCCGGCCCCCGCCATACCACCAGATTTCGGCGGAATTTCCTGGGCATGCCATGTTGCATTTTGAGGCATCCGTTGGGATAGATCTGTTATAAACCGAATTATTGTAGGAACATTCGCTAGAATATTCTATGCTAGCAGCAGTGTAACTTCTTCTCCATCGTCTCATTTCCTCTACGATTTAAAGAATTGAGGAAACCGTGTACATAGAGTTCTTCGAAAATTCTTGTGATAGAGTAGGGAGAAACTTCTCGGGGAAGGGTGCTGACTTCAAGAATAACCACAATGGAAGAAGTAGCCCAACATGGCTTGGAAAAAGAACGACTGAGAATTAGGCTTTTGAGATTAATACCATTGCTATTCTTCTTGGGAAAGCACGTTCTCCCAGATATCCCCGTTCCCCATCCCTCCAGAAATAAAGGGGTATCATGCGCCTCCATCATCTGAAGACCACCAGCGGTACATTTGGTCAACGCCAGACGCCCGGGATATGCAATACTATGTTTACAAGTTTTACAGACCTCAAATATATCGTCATAATAAGTGCATTTTGACTGCACAATGCGAATGTGCAGTCTTGCGGTCGGAAGTGTCCTGCGGAGGATGCGCAGTCGCCGAAATCATAAGATCATCGCTCTCTCTTCGTAGCTAGTCGATATCCATTTCCGAGCCCAGACCACCTCTGGTGCTGCCGTACCCCATCCCATTGCTTCCTTCGTGGGGTTCGAAGACTTTTTGATGAGCTTCTTGAGCTCTATGGGAGTTCAGAACAATAGAGAAGTTAGACTTCGTCTTGCTACTAGTGGCCATGTCCATCCGAACATCTTTTTCATCGTAATCGGTCGATTCTTGGACCTTTCCATATGCCTCAGAGCCAATGGGTACGATGTAGACTTCACCATCGCTGTCCCGTCTCTTTACGAATCGCTTCTTGTTGTTGAGTTTTGCGTACCCGGACTCGGTAGGCTGCTTATCAACCGAAGGGGTGACTTGTTTTCCACTCTCGTCAAATAGCCAAAAATCATTCCTTTTGGATTTCGATGCCCCACCTGTAGCTTTGTTAGAATCAATTTCCCCAGACAGTATTAGACTTACTTGATGAAGATTCCTTTGGCCCGTCGCCCATGTGCCACGCAAAAGGTACGAGATGTGTTTTGTTCACGTGTTCTTTGAACTCGTGCTCAGAATTAAACAACGGGCGATTACCCATGGCAGGCTCATGCAATTGGTCTTTCTCTTCATAGGAAACCTTACATTGCGCCCACAGACAGCGTGTATCACCTTTTTGTCTCATGTGTACAGAGAATATATGATTACGAAGAGTCTCGAGGTTAAGGAGTTCGGCAGGACAGTCCTTCCATTCACACAAGAACGGGAGGTATTCGGGTTCTTGCTCAATAAAAGTGTGTTCGAACTTCTGAAAGGGCCGGCGCGCTTCTTGGGGGCTTGACTGGAATATGGTCGCCCCTCAGCCTTTGCTGCTGCTCTAGCAGCTGCTTCGGGAGTACTGAAGGGCCGACCACGCTTCTTGGGAGTTAATCTTGGAGGAATAGTATAATTAACCTCTCTCCGAGGACGGCCCCGTTTCATCGAGCTGGGCCCCTGGCTTATTATTTCAACTCGGGGGCTGCTGGCGCTCTTTGGCAGCCCCCCTGGCCGCGGCGTAGAGGGTGCTCTAACAGAACTATCTCGCACCTGTCTTTCAAACTTATAGCCCCCCTCTATCATCGATTTTGACTTCGATTGTAGAGGGAAATTTGTAAAATTTGCCGATGGCTGGACTGGCCCAAACGTATTCGTATTTTGAGCGGCATTTGGATATAGAGATTGGCTAGGCGACTGTGTCTGGGATGGAGAGTTCACTACAACCGAAAATCTGGAACCTGAATTAGGAGTACTGTTATTTCGAAGGAGGCTCGGTTGACGAGGAGTTGGGTCAAAAGGTCTCCTCACGAGCCCTTGTCCTCCAACTGGTATCCCACCAACGCCATGTTCACGAGCTTGTGGGTGCTGCATCATATCTCCAGTCGGCGGCGTGTATGTCTTTGGCCTATTGCAGTCCCCTCCTGGATGCTCATTAAATCCAACCAAGTCCCAGCGAAACGTCGAAAGGTCGGATTGAGCATTTACTTCAGGACCAAAATCGTCGAGCACCCAAAGGAGGTGGTAGTTTAGACCGCCCAGCGTGGGGTGAATGCCCGCAGCAAGAAGAATAGCATCCGCGAGGTCCTCTGCAGTTTTGATTTTCGAAATGTCAAACGGGCGGCGCTTGGTTTTATCAAGTGGCTGGATAATTGGTACTTCGTTTGAATTGACCTCCACTTTGACTGTGCCAGAAATCGTGGAACTATGTGAAGCAGCTGTATGACAACTGTTATTTGCCCCTGCTAGAACAAGGTTGCGACGAGCTACAGCGGTCGAATATGGTGCTCCATTGTGAGGAGTAAAAGCAGGCGGTGGAGGTACCAGAGGGGCGGGGAGGGGACGCGGCGCCGGTGGTTGGTACGGAGATCTATATAAACTTTGTGGTGGAAAGTAAGGGGATCGAAGACCTTCGTCTGGTCGGTACGCGTATTCGAGTAGTTGGGGGTGGGCGAAGGTTTGCGGATGGGTGTGAAAGTGGTGGTGAAGGTTACGGTTGTGGTCTGTTTGGGGTAGGGATCTGGTGGATTGTCGCGCGGCTGGAATTTGGCGATTCTTGTCGCTGTAGTTGTAGCGCGGAACCTCATGCTTCCCGGGCCTTTTACGTGTACCTTTTCAGTTATCAGTGAGTCTTTAGTGTCAAATTAATATATCAGGGACGGCAATTGCAGATGGACTGTCTTACTAATTCTGGCTGCTTTGCCTCGTGGTTCCCCCACTGTTGTGGAACTGAGTTTGGGATATTTCTCGACTTTCCAAAAGCGTTGCCTAAGTCATGGAAAGACATCGGCATCCCTGCACACGGAGAATATCCAGTGTATTTATTCAGAGAAAGTCGATTGTGGAATAGTGACTCTGTGATCTTGTCGTTTTGCTGGGTTTTCGAAGAGTTGCTGCACTTTCCATGGCATGTTGTCGTTGAATATATCCTCTGTTGCGTATTAGATGGGGAAATCAGCCCGGGGGTCAAAAGCGGCTTCTTTCAAGTTCAGATTGAATGTCGTTTGTAAAGGTGGAGGGCTTTTTCGCAGTGCCACCTTGCCCACCAGCGTGGATTATCTGAGCTTGGTTCTAGGACAGCACATTTGTGGGCCTGCAGTGATGAGTTGACCATGTCTCTATTTGGTCAAAAGCTATGCCATTTCTTGTACTGCGAGGAAAGAACAATGTTGGAGATGTTGAAGCGGTTGAAGCGGTTGAAGCAGTTGCGATTGCCTTTTTTGCCTGTCCAGGTACAGGTCTTGAGGTCTTGGGTGAATTTACATCTTAGGCCTTCCTTGTGTTTTTCAAATTCACATGCATTGAGCTGTAAAGGCATTCCCTAAAAAGGGTCAAATGTCTTTAGGAATCTCATTCCTGGCATTTGGGATCCCATCGAAATAAGAGCTCGGGTCACTGCTCGTGGGCCCAGCATGTTTTATGAAGAACTCTTTTTGTGGGCTACAAGATTCACAGATATTGGCTTCGAGGGTCATGAATATATTATCGGCACTGAGACATGAGAAAGTAGACACTAGCGCTGGCAATTAGAAGGTAAGATCTTACCTGTCAAAGGCAATATCAGTAATATCATTTGTATGCTTCTACAACAAAATCTACAGACACGTACACCGTTGTTCCAAATCAAGGCGCTAATCTACCTCGACCTTTGAAATTACGGATCAGGTAATGACAACACCCGAGGCGTGTAGAGTATGCCTCTTCTCTACTTTCGATTCTCTGAAATCATTCTTTCCCTGCTTATTGGAGGTAGTGTAAGAATCCTAGCGCGATAATCCCTATGATTTCCCCCCTGAAACTTCCCAGACGAAGCCGAGGAATTGAGAACAAACCATTTAAATGGTTTTCCGGGAGAGGATTAGGCAGTTGACAACTTGGACCTTCATCATGTCCCAAGTACCTCACAACCCATCCGATGAGAAGCTATTCCAATCAGGACAACTTCGCCGTCCATTTACGCTTTTAGAAAAGGAAGCGAACATCCTCAAGCCGCGCTCTATTGCACGACAATTGACATAGCAGAGTGGAAGACATGATTTGGTAGTCTCTGTAATGCCGCTGAATTTGACCTTGGGAAGATAAAAACGTCTTGGAGACATTTGCTTCGAGATGTGTCGTCATTGTCGTTCTTCACACTAAGTAACTTCTCAAAGTATAGACACGCTATTAGGCAAATAATCTGATCCTGGTGAAAATCGCCACCACAGTAAACTTGTAAGCAACGTTGATAATAATTTGAATCTTCTGGTTTGGCCGAAATACTCGCTAATGTGCGCTATATGTATATAAAAAGTGAAAACCGCTTCGTCACAACTTAGCGTTGCTCTCCTCGTCAGCCGACGCAGTCTTCCGATCATGAATGAAGGCCTGATCAGTCTCCAAATCTCTCTCCAAGCTGATCTCCTTGACCCAAATCAGAGAACACAGAAATGCAACCCCAGCAAGCACACACATTACCACCCAAATCATCCTCAAACTATCAACATATGCCTTAATCACCACTTCTCGCATAGCTCCCTTCGCTCCTTCATGAGGCCATGCTTTGACGACCTGCACGAAACTGCTCGCTTCCCGAGACCATTCGTCAGCGAAGCTGGAGTACACAGTCGCTTTGATCTTTTGCTTGAAAGTGTTCTGAAAGATCACGCCGGAGATGGCGACTCCTAAGGTCTGGCCGAAAGCTCGGAAGAACGAGTACCTGGAACACCGGGGAGTTAGTTATTTCCTACTCAAGACGGTTTCGGGAGTGGATGGTGCTTATATTCCTATTCTAGGAAATTTATAGGAGGAGTAAGAGTACATGAGATGAAACATAACAGAACGGGGTAGGGTAAAATCAAAGAGCCAGTTTTGCTTACATTGCACCGGCGAACGGCAGGTCGGCATTGGAGGATGAAGCTTGAGCTGCGAATCCTTGTGCGGAGAATAGCATTCCTGTGCCAAAACCACCGACCAAGGAGAGGAAGATCCACGATGGGGTATTCGTTGATGGTTTGAGGTAGATCAGTAGGCCCATGCCGAAGGTTGTGAGGAACCAGCCGATCCACTGCCCAAGTTTGTTAGCACATGAATGCAAAATTCCCAGAAGGGCACTTACGATTGATGGCCTATATCTTCCGCTCTTGGTTATTATGATCCCCACCATGACTGCAGCTGGAGCGATTGTGAATGTAAAAGGGAAGATGGCGACGCCAGAAGTTACCGGAGAGTAGCTCTTGGCCACTTCGAAATATAGTGGCATATAGTACAACAAACTCCAAACTATTACACCGTGGATAAGTGTTCCGAAATATGCAACGATCGAAGTTGAGGTGTTGAACAGACTTCGGCGAATGAGAGGTTCTGGCGACAAGTAGACGGAATAGACTACGAAACCGACCAAGCCACAGATGCCAAGAAGGAGAGGTACAAGGGTCCTCCAGCTCTGCCATTCGTACATGACACCGCCCTGTGTTCACAGTCAGTACGTTGCTTCCAAGCCTAGACTCATACAAACTGACCCAGGTGATTGGAATAAGGAAGCTTGTAGTGGCAGCGACGAAGATAAAAGAGCCAAACCAATCGAAATGCTTCAATCTCTCAAGAACGGAGCCCTCTCTAGGAGTGAGTCGAAGGCAGACAGGAATACCGATCGCTGCAAAGGCACAAAATGGAATATTCAACCAAAATATCCATCTCCAAGTTGTGTGCTCGGCGAAACTCCCACCAATGACTGGACCGAGTACACTCCCGATAGCCCACTGCAAAGATATCACCGAGAACCACTTGCCTCTCTCTCGGAGAGTGACCATGTCAGATACCACAACATATGTCAACCCAACGAGTCCGCCTCCTCCAATTCCTTGCACGCATCTGCCAACAAGCAAGACGGAGATACTCTTGGCAGCTGAAGCGATGATTGTCCCGATGGTGAACAGCAGCAATGCAGTTAGCAGGACTGACTTGCGTCCTATAATGTGCGAGAATGATGCCCAAGAGGGTTGGAAGACCGTCGAGGTTAGGAGAAACGATGTCCCGCACCAGAAAGCTTGGATAGCTGTGGTGCCTTTGAGATCTGTGGCAATCGTCTTGAAAGACATTAGCAAGATGCCATGAACTGCACAGCAGATCGATCTTACAGGTAAGGCAACCGAGAGAATAGTGGCATCGATAGCACAGATCAGATTGAGTAATGCCAAACAGGCGAATGTGCCATAAAACCGCCAGCCTCTTTTCACCACCTCTGCATCTGTCACCATGATTTCTTTCTCAATTTCGGACATAGAGTACGGTGTTGATATAGCCGAATTGGTGTTGTCGAAAACTTCTGTGAATGAACTTGAAATACTTGTGCTTGGCAAAGGTTGGCTATATACGGAGGGCACATGTGGACTAGACCTATCATCCAAGTGAATCTGCACACTCACGTCCGCATCAAGTGGAGAGAAAATATCTCCAATAGAATACATCATGAAACACCGATTGAATTGGAAATGCGAAACTAGGAAAAAACCAAGCTGGACGAGAACGCCATCTACATATCAGCTTAGCCATCGACTCTCTAGAAGCCTCACTACACTAAGAACTGCATCTTGATCCGCCATAAGGCTTCATGGTATTGCGCCGCACGTTGTTAAGGCTAGGTATCATCCATACTAAATCCTACTCACCGGCTATAATTCCCAACTGATATTGTAGGTAGCTATCACGAAATATGAACCAAAACTTACCTTTTTTTAACGAAAACAAGCCGTTCGGGCTTGCTCATTGGGGTGGCCCCTGTAGAATCCCTTAAAATAGGTGCGCTACTGCAACACTAATCGTCGGGGACCTCGCGACGACCTCGCTTAGAGAGCGCAGACGATTATTCTCAGCCGCAGGAATCAGGATTGTGACTCAGCCACCGCAATATCCAAGAAATTTTATAAAAACGTTATAAATATCTGCCCCGCACTACTGTACAAGGACGCTGAGAATACTTGAAGCGGCCAGCGTGTCGTGTCGTAAAAAGCGAGGTGCTTCACTGCCATGTCAAAAAGGCGGAAGAGGGACGAAGAATTGGTGGAGTTTCAAAAGCCAAAAGCAGAAAATAAACTCAATGCAGACTCCACTGCATCATCTCTAGGGTTGCTCTTGGGATGAACTAAGAACACGGCCATCGTCAGCGATTGCTTGGTAGCAGAGATAGTGGCATGGAGATCTTCCACTGCTTCCTTCCACTCTCGATTATGAGATAGGAGGACTGGAAGCACCACCGGCAAGGTGGCTGCTATGGCCATGAACAAAAGCATATGTGAAAATCGCAAGCTCGTAGCTGCAACCTCTCGACACGGGAGAGTGCGGCTCCCGCATTTGACACGTGGCGCAGGTCGGCGAGGCAGGCCGATAGATTTCTTGATGCTGTTATCAGAGACGTTTCTTTGGGCTCGTGCTGGTGGTGGGTGCATCATGCCTCGCAGAGGTTTCCCAGCTTGTTGGGCGACGCCACTTTTGCGCTAAAACATGGCTTAGACTCCCTCCAGCCCTACAAGACTTACACATATGCATTGTCTACTCATGATCCCCTCTTTTGAGATACCGTATCTCTGGTTATCGGACATGCCGTCGAAACAATCAGATCAGGACTGTCCACGGAAATGCCTCTTCCACAGTCGACGCTTGAGGATGCTTCGACAAAGCTGGGTCTGCCGTTTGCTCAATCATCCCAGGACATTCTAGCCAGTCAGCACTTTCTTGTTGACGTCCGAGGCAGAATTGTTTTGTGAAGCCTCCTACTGACGCCGTCTCTCTGATACCTTCACAGGCTCCCGGATTAAGGATCCAGGCAGATCCTTCTTCAAATCGAACGTACTCTTCGCCATAATATACTCCCCTTTCCTCTATCGCATTGCAATGGTCATGCGTTCGAAAACAGGTGTATCATATGGTGTACCACGCCGATGGTGCCTCGCGGTGGACAGAAAAATCGGCATCGATTTATAATATGCCAGGCAGCGTGGGACAATACAAGTCGATGATAATAAGTGCCGCTTGCTGTGTCCAGCCCCAAAGTGCCTTTCGCCTCAGCACATTGGGGCACGGGTTTCTACCCTGAGCCATGCTGCTTGTGGCTTTCTGCCAAATAGCCCTCGAGTTCCTAGTCATGCATATCTGCGGCTTCCTCGGCATCGAATACACCTTCCAACGCAGAGCTGCCACTTAGTATACCGGTGCCCTTCCATCTGCGAACCTACTTCGTGTGAGGACGAGAGGTAGGTTGTGTAGAGCGAGCGTTTGTACTTTCGAAATATCGCGGGCCAAGTCGTTTAAGAGGGATATCTCGGGATTTTTGCTTTCCTCCTTATTCTAGTCAAGATATAGTATATTTCTAATCTTCGAACCAAGTCGGTGTCGCAGAGGTAATTCGTTCAAACACTCATGTGCGAAGTGACTGCGGATAAGTCGCGAAAGACCGTTGTTGCGAATATTGACTTGGATTTGAAGCGCTAGGCGCCAGATGTTTCGCCATTGATAGCTAACTGGCGTGGATGAGTCTTCGTCGCTGACTGTTTGGTAGGGTTGAACTTGAGCGGAGAAGGTAGCTAGAGGCTGGTGCCTGTGTAGATGATGAGCTTTCGCAAAGCTCCATCTCATATGTCGGATCTCGTAAAAGCCTCCTAGCTCTGGGGGCAGTAATTTCTCGAAACCGTGGACAATCAGGGGATGGCGGGTCCGAGAAGGTGTATTCGAAGCCAAAAGTGGCATTTTTGTTGGATGGGAAAATATCGCTCAAATCGCGTCGTCGCGTTTAAAGCGAAAGCTTCCCCTGAATCTGAGCGAGCCAATCAGGAAAGCCCAATTTCTCCATAGCTCAACGTTCAGCCTCGTACCTCGTCGTACCAGTATTCCGAACACCAAATAGTTCTTAAAAGTATTTTCTGAATACGCATCGGAAAATAATCAGCTTTAGGTTTCTTTCCTTATCCCTCACACTATATTTTCTTCCTATCAATTCTAAGACACCTCACTAGTCACGTTCCCCAACTCCGGAGTGTAAGCTACTTTCTTCAGATACAAATTTTTGGGTACTGTGGATAATCCTGCTGCGTTAGAAAGAAGATTCCTTTGTCCCGGTTACGTCTTATAACAAAGGTTTCGTTCATCCTCTGCGAAAAAAAAATATCAACCCTTTGTTGACTCCACATTAAAAATGTTCCGAGTTTTTACAGTATCCATCAAACGGATGAGCTTCCTCACCTTAAGCCCCATTTAAGCTATTTCCCGCTATTCCTAGGGTGTATCAAGAAGTAATACCTTCTATCTAATGACTTCCTCCCCTTTTGAGCAATTTACTTTGTAAAGCCCCCTATCTGATCATGTCACTCAAACCCCCCACAAAACCAGAAGCAGTACACCTCCCCCTCCCAACCCTCTGCAAAGTTCCCACCTGCCCCCTCAACCAAGCCGGCATCCATCACAACGTCGGCATCTACAAGCAAGACGACGTGTCCCCGATACGGGGATTTTTCTCTGTACTCTTCGGGTATCCCCCCTTTCCCTTTCCCTTTCCTAGAATACGGAAGCGAAAAGGGCTAAAAGGGGAATAGGTCGTCCAATCCTCCCGATTTCATCTGGAATGCTAGTGAACAAAGAAGGAACGCGGTGGAGAAAGTTAGGAGAGGGGATGATGTGGAGAGGAATAGGAGGATTGTTGTGGAGAAGGAGGAGCTTCTAGGGAGGTTCTTGGATTTGCATGCTGGGTGTGGGGAGAGTGGTTTCTGAGAGCTGTGAACTTGCTGCAGGACTTCCGTTCTCCCGGACAAACAGACTGAGCTTTTGTCTTGCATGGGATAGGTTTGGAAATTCTGGTGTAGCTCACCTGGGACTAGAGCGGCCATTCAAGAAACTGAAATATGTACGTGAAGTTTATTCGAATCTTTGATGGTTGACTGACATGCCATTGGTGACGAATTGTATCTTCAGTAACCACACCTTCCTCATCCTTCGTCCTGAGCCCAATACTTAGCTCCCGTCTTCTCAGTAAGCAAGTTAACCGGCACAGCCCCAAACCTCACAGCCCTCTTCGAAGTCATGGTCCCGTTCGTGGAATTCCCAAATCCCTCATAAGTCCCCAGACTAGGTGGCAAATCCGCAACTTGCGTACCCCAGGTACTTTCCGTGGCTCCCAGAGTAAGCACGAGCTCCTTTCCTTCCGTGAAGAACGAATGGTCAATCCAGTTCTTGGTGTACGGCACTCCGTTCAAAGTTGCAGATTGGATGTACACGTTCTTATACGTTGCATCGAAATTGACGTTGCTGATGGTGGCGGTCTTGTTCGTGATTGGAGAGGTGACGGATACGCTTTCGAAGTATGGAGGGGTGATGAGGTAGACGTTCTGTCCCGGGTTGGGGAAGAGCCCCATCATGGAAAATGCGACGAAAGAGCCCATGGCTCCACTGTCATCGTTACCGGGGAGTCCCGCATCTGTTGGCTCAAAAAATGCGGGGATGTAGTAATGAGATCTCAGTGCGGAAAGTGCGGGGCGACCAGCATAGTGGTACTGGAACACCGTTAAAAAGGCAGGCTCGTTGCCAATGTAGGTGATATTTTGGTTGTGGAGGTAGTCGAGGCGTTCAACAAACGCGGCTGGTCCTCCGAACGTGGTCATGAGAGTTGCTTGGTCATGAGGGACGAAGCTGATTCTGGAATTAATAAGACCCGGATTGAAAGATGCGGCATGCTTACAATGAGTACTCCCAAATACTGCTCTCGAATGTCTCTCCAGCAGTGTTCTGAAGTGAGCATATACTGTTTGGATTGGTATCGATATTGCTGCACTTTAACGGATCTTGGGAACCCCAAGTCTCATTGAGGTATTTCGGCTGGAAGAACCCGACGAAGCCGGTATCTGTCCCGGCGGGAAGAAAAGATGTCTGGTCGGAGTTGAATAGGTTCTTCCAATTCCCAGACCGAGTAGTGTACTTCTCGACATCGCTTTCTCTACCACCAAGTCCCGCGCCAATCTGGGTTATAACGAAGTCATTGTAACTGTATTCGAGAGTTCGGGAAAGACTTCTTGTCATCGTTCCAAACCCTTTGTAGTCAAAGTCTTGGACGGGAATATAGCCAAGTGACTTCCAAGAATCAAGGCCACCTCGTCCTTCACAACACCAGTCATAAGGTTCCACTTCGGCATCTTTGACAACGGCATCATAGCCAATATCCCAGTCGATGCCATCCGTGATGCCTTTCAGATATGCATCCGCCAGAACATTATCAGCATTTGAACCACCTTGAGTGTAGCCCTTGTTAAGAGTCATTCTACAATCAGGAAGCCATCCTAGGTGTGTATAGGTATCGATGAGAGACCGAATCTCCCGAGCCACAGTTACTGGATCTATCACAGTCAAGAAGGGCATTTGTGATCGGAACAGATCCCAGATGCTACACAAGTCAATCACCATTCAAATATCCACTAAAAAGGGGTGCTCACCAGTAGAAGGAGTCGAAGTATGGCTCCGAGCTTTCCCACAAGGGGTTCTCTCCAGTGTAGTCCTGTGGATTGACCATGGTTCTGTAGATACCAGAATAGAAATTCGTAAGCGTCGATGTTTGGACACCATTTGTGGAAACTACAACAGGACTCAGCTTCTCCTTCCACGCGGTTTCTGCCGCGGTCTGCGTGGAATTGAAGTCGAATGAAGGAATCTCATTTTCAGCACTTGAACACGCCTGTTCACTGCTTATAAAACTAACTCCAACTCTTGCAAGAATTGGGCTGTCGCCCGGAGACTCAAAGCGAACGAATCCACCCCCAGGAAGAGGGTATCCATTGATGGATCTTGAGATTGTCAAGTTCTTCACATCAGCGCTGGCACGGCTGTTGGCGAAGATTCCATTGTCCCGGATTGGAGCTCCTTGGAAGTCGGCACAGAAATACAGGACATAAGTTCCAGTCCCAAAACTTGGGAGAAACCTTGCATTGCCCGTCATTCGTCCAGTTGCAGCGTCCACGTCGATAGTCCCATTGTCCTGCCTCGAATCCGAGAGATCCGTCAGATCTAGGAGAATTAAGGGACTAGACGACGAGCCAGTCGAGTTGGCAGGGAATTTGAATCGGAACAAAGAAGTGTGTTGAGCTGCTGTCATGTCTACTGAGACCCCACTGTTTAGTTGAAGTCCAAAATATCCGGGCGAAGCTTTGAGAGAGCTGTTCACATATGGCACAGCTCTTGTTGTCTTTGGATATGCACATCCATTCGGGTCATCTCCAGCACAACTAGTGTAAGGGAAAAGTGCAAAGTTTCCCAAAGAAGGAGAGCCACCAGTTCCGGAATCGTGCATGCTCGAAAATCCCGTGATGTTACTCCCATCGGTAGTGAAACCACCTTGGTCAGACCCCGAATTTGTGTCTGCAACAGCTTTTGCCATTCCTGGATATCGTGAGCACTATACATTTTGCCATTCAAGGGGTAGTTACCATAAGGAAGAGTTGCGCCCGGAAATACGTTTCCTGCGACATGTAAGCAATTGAAGCGAGACAACATAGATTGAACCCACCTCCATTGCTACTTCCAATCAGCTGATCAACGTATTGTAAAGGGTCATACGCCGTCGAATTGGTTGCATTTTGTGCTAGGACACGTTGAATAAGCAATGAAGCCGCAAAAACGCGGGTGTGGCTGTTGATTCTCATAATGAACAGTCTTGCCTGGCAGAAGAGGAGGGGGATGCGCGACTGGGCATTTTGAGGCTTTCATGAGGGGCAGACCGGAGATATAGATATTTCTTCACCAGTCTAGATTGTGATCGTCTAGAATCAAGGATTCGATTGTTACATCGAGGTCTATTTCAAACCCTAAATGCAGAAGGTGCTATACGGACCTTGGGGAAGTCTTGGATACGGAATTACAAAAGTGCGTGCGTAAGATTGATGTTACTGGGGTGCTACCCCTGACGGCAGACCCGAAAGCTTGATCCGGGGCTGTTATCCCTGCCATTGCCCCTGAAAAGAGGGGCACAAATGACCTAGCCACATGCTGAGATTGGGCTTCTGATAAGATCACAGATTCGCATCCTCCCAACTGTAGAAGGTGCAAAAGATCTAGGGCATCTGGTGGGTATTTAAGTGTGTATGTGCGATCCAGAATCCTTTCTTTTCTTTTCTGTTCCTTTCTTCGTACGTGATTTCGTTCTCACGCCTTTTTGTCCACAGCACGTATCGCAGAATGTACGGAGTACCTATAGTCTTTTGCTCGCTCCGGGTGTTGGCATGACCCCGCACCTGCAGCGCGAAAAGCTTCGCTTCGAGAACGCTGTGTAACTAGAAGATATGGGGTTGCTCACTTCCTTTCCCTACATCTTGTTCATTGGATGCAAGGAAGTTTCCTTCGGGTACACCGGGACTATTGAGTTAGATTACTTAGTACTCCGCGTGCTCTCGTTCAACTCGCAGTTCTAGAGTATGAGCACCAGGAGAAGTAATAGCATGATTCACAAATCTTATTTTACTTTTATCCTCAAGAGAGTTTGGCCTAAATCCCTTCAAAATCTCACCAAAAGCTCATGGCCAGAGCGCTCGTCACATCGGCAGTTGTGTCTACTCCGTGGCGCTTTTTACAGGTCAGCTGCAGCCATCCGCCCTGCCGTGCTGCCGCAGGAAAAGGGGGGATGCGGGGCTCGCTTAACACAATGTATCGTATCCCCCCTTTTACTAAAATCCATTCCAGGACACAAGAAAAACCTCTCACGACGGTCAAGTGCTCTACCATGATTGTTTTGGATTTTTAGGAGATGATTTAGTTAGTGCACTAATATGACGCAAATCCGGCATTTCCGGGTGACGTGCCGAGCTATCTCCCTAGGGAGTCCCTAGTATTTTACATATTTTAGGGCTGGGTAGCTTACCTCGTGCTGGAAAAAAAGAGCGGCACCGATCTTTAACGTTCTAATCTGCGTGAAACCAACCATATATTTTCAATTTTGCCTACTTGGATGCCCCCAGCTGGTTTCATCCTGACAATTATTTCAACATGGACGCCGATACCATTACTACCCAGCCAAAATCTCATAAAGGACTATTGCGAGAGGAACTGATCCTGCTTCGTCACACTTTCGACCTGCACCTTGACCGATCGCGAGGGGATTTCGACCTGGCTTATGCGGACCGTCGAGGACAAAATTTACCAGAATCCATGATTAAAGATTTATTGATAATCAGTGTCAAGACTAAAGGTTTCCCGGATCAGCTTACAAAAGAAAATGGGCGATACCAAGTCGGGCTTTCTATACTCGATACTCGACATTTACAGTCTATGCCAGTCGACATGCAGAAAGGGTCAGTCCTTCAAACCTATCATTTCTGCGTGGGTCCCGAAAGGTATTTCAAGAAGAAATCCTGGAACTTTTGTTACGGCCAAAGCAGACATGTCGCGATTGAAGATATCCGACGTGAAATTCAAAAGTTGGTCGCGAAGCGAGATGTTGTTCTTATTGTTCACGGTGGAAAAGATGACCATGAATTCATCAAGGCTGCTAAGATCCACCTACGACAGCTTTACGTTGTGGATACTCAAAACGCCGCTCAAAATCCACTCAACCTCGATTATCGATGCGCAGTTGAAAGGATGCTTACGTTTCTGGGGTGTCCATTTGATCCTGAAATGCTTGACAATGCTGGTAACAACGCCAATTTTACACTTCGTGCTCTACTACTTATTGCCACTGTCGATGCAAAGAACGACACAAAGTTGGAACCCGGCTGTAAGGCCCTTCTATCAACTTTAGAAAGAATTGCCACAGATGGCGTACCACTGGAAGGGTTTCAAAGACAAGTGAAGGCACAGTTGCGGAGGGAGCACAACAGTGCCCAAAGTCGCCGAGAGAGGAAGAATATTCGTATAAAGGAGGAGAAGAGAGCGAAACAAGGCAAAAAGGCCCGCCAGAAGGCATCTTCAACTATCAAAAACGACGACCAAGATCCGAATCAAGCCGCCTGCATCTGCAAACACACACCGAGTAAAAGGACTGCTAGAAGGAGCCATGCCAACGTTATAAACAAAAAGGAAACCCTAGGCGAAAAAAACACCGAAGAAATTTCCGACGATTTGGAGATAGAACATTAAGAACATAGTTCTCCTCACTGGAAACTATATAATATCCATCGATCGAAGTAGGTTAAGGGGAGGGTTCGCGGGAATATGACTTGATGAAGCAATGACCCGCAAGTGTAAGCACCTTAATCCCCCTTGCTAATTTCAGATGCTAAGATTCCATAGTCAACTCTGGGTAGAATATAATATGTGAAGCTTTAGGCTTTAGCCAGAGGCTACTACAGAGAGCCTTCGCCAAAAAAGACAAACCAGAATTGCAAAACAACCGACACCGCGTCTCATCTATGCAGCTTAGGCAGGATTATGGTAAGTATATCATATCGATACGGTATTATCTGCTTTTCAGTAGTCTTTGCATAACAGATCGAGTCTTAAATCTCGAACAAAAGAATTGTTACTTGTACTTAACCGAGGAGCTTATAGCTCACCCGCTTAACCGAGTTCAGTACTGCTATTAGTCTTACGATCAATAGGTAATTTCATTAGCAAGCTTTAGGCTATTCTCTCTGTTTTTTATTATACTCCGTATTATCGCCGCATACAATTTAGCGGTTTTTAGTGTTTTAAGTGAAACGCCAAATGGACGATTACCGGTACCTTGAAATATACTTCGTCCCAGCATAATACTCGAGTAATTCCGCCAAGAAGACAAGGCAAGGGGGCCTTGCTTTGGTGCATTGATAACCTTTCTAAACACCCCTGCTATAGATTTCTTGGCATAATTGTTTGGCCGAAGTACGGAGGAAGGTAGGGCTGAAACCTGGAGGCCCCTGCAAGGTGATCGCATCGCTTCACGGAGGTATTCAATTGCAGTATGTGGCTGTGTGGCTGAATTCACGACGCATGCATCGTTCCAGAGAGGAGGGACCTCAACCTCGTTCCTTTTGTTTCAACTACTCGTACATCCAAATTCACAGTCATACTCATCTCTTACGCATGGCCACGTCTTAAAATGGCATCACAATTTGTGTCAGGAACATACCAAAGCTATAAAGCCGGGACTAGGAAAGTCCTGCATTGGCTCTATGAGAATGCCCTGAAGTGCGGGTACGTCGTGGAGCAAGGGGAGGATAGCGAAGAAGGGGAAGGAACAGCCCCCGCAAAACCCACCAAAAAGGCAAAACCGAAGCCAAAATCCAAAAAGGGCAAGGGAAGCAAGGCTAAGGGAAGTGGGAAGGCAAAATCGAAGAACACAAGCGCGTCAACCGGCGCGTCTCCAAAGTATGTGACGGTAAACGAATTTCCAGCTCTTGCAGAAGCAAGTAAGTAGCTCTCACATAGTTGGTTGCTATCTCTGACTCTGAATTCAGTTGCTACTTCCGAGGCCAAGGTCAAAGTACCTTTATGGGTCACCGCTATGATCGAAGAAGTAATTTCCGGGCGCAGAAAGAGTGCCCGATGGTTTTCTCGACAGGCGGGTGATACCACCAATAGCGATTTCGAAGAAAGCAATATAGGCCATCAACACTTTATCGAAGTCTTAGAAAACGTCCTGTCGATCTTGGTCGAGCTGCAGGAACCTACTACCAAGCCTGCGAAGAAGGACGGTCTGGATGAGAGCGATCCTCTTGAGCAAGTCACCAACATCTTTGCTGCTTTGGAGATCGAGCCAGACACAGAGCATACTATGACTGATCCTACGCCATCTGCACCAAAAGCTCAGAAAGTCAGTCCAAACGTTGTATTTGAAGAGGAACGCAGCACGGAAGAAACCCTCTGGCTAAGTAGGCGCACACAATTTTCCCGTCTTCCTTCATTTCATTATATTAGCATATTGCACCATCGGGGGGTTCTTTATCTTTGAAAAGATACTTGCTGACAGAATCAAACTAGTCTATTGCTTTTTCGAAGATTTCAACATTGCTCGGGAACACCTCAAGGATCTTTGGACGACGTATAAGCGTGGTAAAATCGATCTTCCCACCGCTGCATTATCAACAAACACGGCATTTGAGCTCTTCAAACGCGCCGAGGACGAATTATTGGCAGAATTGAGGTCTACTTTGCCTCCAGACCTTATGAACGGGATCCGCGGGTACTGGGAGATTCAAGGTCTTCTCTACATAACTACAGCTACGGCCAGGGGCCAGGACACGGAAAGTAGAAGGTCTATCGGTGATCCATACAACTACCAACTGTGGGATATTGCAGATTGGACATGCCTTAACGTCTATATTATCCTCAAATCTTTCCTGCCCGTGATACAACGCGGCCGAGTGCCTGTTTGCAAACCCGGATACTTTGGGAAGTTGAATCTCAACGAGGATGTCCTGTATCCCGGGGAGAAGTTTACTCAAGACGAGATTGTTCTACTTGAACGTCTTATACCAGAGCTTATGTTTCTGTGAGCAGCATTCCCCTTTCCTTTTTCAAGGCATTGTCAATTCCTAGATCAAAGGAAGTAAAGGCAATTCGAAAAGCAATATCAAATGACTTTTCCTAATTGACCAAACAATTTGAGAATGGTATCCTTGCCAAGGTTTTGAACAGTCTTTACTAATTCAAGAAATATATTAGGCGGGATGTCAAAGACAAGTTTCCTGCACAGGATGAACTCACCGGGGGAATTCTTGAAATGGTTCGCACCAAAGAAATCCCAATATGGCTCGTCCTTGCTGTCCAAGTCCAGTAAGTGTGCGGTGGAAATTTTTCCATACATCAGTTCCGTTTTTGTGACCAACTTAATTTCTCTACGCCTCCCCTAATAGTAAACCTGCTAAATCCTCGATCTTACAGGCTTGATATCCATTACATGCTCCTCGGAGATATTTCACGACCCCATTCTGAGCTCTCAGCTGCCGCAGTACAAGCTTCCGCCACCCTTAAAGCCCATCAAGACTTCTCGAAAGATATGCACATTGGGAACTGGCCCAAATCCAACGACAAAGCATATGAATTTTGTATTTGGGAATTGGACCAGTGGGTCAAGTCTGACCTGCTCGATCGACTGAGGTCGAAGACTTTTGAGGAACTAGGTTATTCCAAGGGGGGCAATTTCGTGCTTCTGAAAATGCACCCAGTTCTCTGCGGGATGATGCTATTCCGTGTAAACCTGAATCTGCAATACCTTGGGTTGATGCTTGTGAATGCTTGGGGTGCACTACCTATTACACTGCATCTTTACAATGCTTGCTTAGCAGAGCGCCTGTTGGATAATCCCTGGTGAGTCTCCACGTGGTGTTGGCTGCTTTTAGAAGCCCGCCTTTCGAATTGGGATTTTGCTTCAAGATTTCTCATGAGTCGTGAAGTCCTACAATTCACGAGGCATTGCCTCTCCCCTTAGTCTTACCACCAAATGGGAACGACTGGACTTCTGCTTATCTGAAAATTCTAATAGGATGGACATGGAAGCGGTCATTATCACTCATACTGCGAAGCGCATCTTCGTTGGTGACCGCCCGCATACCCCACAGGAAGTAAGTATGGTTACGTCTTGGATGTTACTCGAGAATTTCGCCGCCTCTCGCAATATTTCTATGGCTCACGAAGCATTCCCACCCCCAGCAATCGTGATCTTTCCGATTGGGCATTTGCTAATTCGTATTTTACATAGTACTTGAAGCGTTTCATGCTTGTGATGGGGTATTCAGCTAGTACCTTCTCTACTAACTTTCAACCCAACCCCAGACCGAATGCTTCTAAAAAGGGGCCTCGTCAAATGCTGAGAGATTCTGTGATTGCAGAAATATACGCTGTTAGATACTTACCGCACTTGCAAATTCGAGGTCATCCTAATGCCCAAAACTCAGGCTTTACCTTGACTGCTATTGAGAAGCTTTTGGGAGCCGCAACAGCGCCATCGACGGATGAGGACAATACTAATAATGAAGCTGGCATGTTGGGAGGAGCGTTCAAGACGATGTCGATGCAAAATCGCCCGAAGAAATCTCTTCTTCCAAAGTTCGCGAAGTCCCACAGACTCACTACATTGCAACTCTTAATGGCGCTGGAGTCCAGCATGACCAACGAATCATTTGATTTCAACGTCAACTACTTTTCGCTTCATATGCGCTGCTTCCGATTGCTGCGCACTATAGTAGCGGAGATGGATCCTGTGTTTATCAAGTACTTCGGTCCTCAGTATCTTGAGAAGGAGTCACAACTGCCTTTCCTCGTGGGATACATATTCCAGGCAGTTTCCACGAGTTCCAAAGCCGGCGATGTCTACTTTCCGAAGATCAAGAGCGATGAAAAAGGAAGCAAAATGCTGATTCAGGTGAGTCAGATCGTCGCTCGATTCATTGAGAGCGAGGGAGAAGTCGAAATAGAAAAGGTGAAAAAGGTATCTCAAGTTTTTGGTGGGTTTGAGTTTGAGACAGATGTCGTCTCTCCAACTTTGGACAGGGACGCATTGAAGACCACCGTCGAGGCCTTCAACGCCCTCCCACGCAGGAAAGTTATACCGGCTTCGGAGGCCCCCACAGGCCTCGGTCCAAACCACTGGCACTTCTCCCTCAGAAATGTCGGCAACCGGCTGAATCCCCCTGATGTCGTCTATCTCGTCAGCCCCGAAAATGAAATGATCCATGTCGCAGCTCCTGACAAAGGCTCGCCGATCCTCAGTCTACCAACTCTCGCTGACAAGGCTGATATGGTGGTCTTTCTTCTTCTCGGATCATTTGTCAAGGGCGTTCTCAAAGGCAACCATGCTCATCATGCCAAATTCGCCCCCTGGAGCTGGAGTTGCAACGATGCGGCGCTTGCACAGACTGTGGAAAAGAAGCTCAAGGAATATGGTGTTAGAGAGGAGATGTGTATTGTGCAGCACGGAACCGAGGCGGAAAACGAGTTGTGCGAAGGTGTTTGGGCTACGCTGAAAAAAAAAGATTGTGACAGCTTTTACGCCTAAGGAATACTTATTTTGAATACGATAGAGGGAGGAATATAGAAAATTTACTATCGCAGAAGGAAGAGGATCAAATAATCATTTTCCAGGGCTAGTGTGATTGTTCACAGGGCGTTCCTGTTTGTGAGATTGGATTGAGCCGGAGTGAAGTTAAGTCGATGACAAGATACCACAAGTTGGGGAAGTATACCGTTCAAGCTCTCAACAGCCGCTGTGCTCGGAGTATTGATGGGGGGAAATGGAAAAACCCGAAATGCTTCAAGAAAGTTAAGAAAACCATGCATTAATTTCAGACGCCTAGCATATCCAGGTACAGTACCTGCCTCCCGTACGTACCCCCTCACTGAACCTGAACCTGACAGCTACTCAACTTGTCCGTCTGAACCTCACCATCCGCATTCTCCAGCGCCCACGAGCACTCCTCGCAAGTCCCATGCCCACAGCCCTCGCAGCGATGATCACTGTCATCCTGCGCAACCATATCTCCCCAAGAGCGACTGCACCGACAGCATATCGGAGTCTCGTCGTTGTCAAAGGGACACGCCTCACAGTTCTGGTGGCCGCATCTGTCGCAGACTAGCTTGAATTTGTCCTGCTTTCCGCATTTGCAGCAGTCGACGCTGAAGCCGTGTCCGCAGAACATGCATAGTGGGAAGGGGAAGTCTGAGGGGGGTTGTCTGTTGCATTTTGTGCATGGCTTGGGTGGTGGGGCGGTTTCGTTTGTAAGTGCACTGGTCGCTGAGGACTTGCTTTGGTCGTCTGATCCCGTCATCTGGAGGTCGGTTTTGATTGCGTGTTGCTGTATGTTGTGGGTAGATATGAAGATAGTTGGACGAGTAGGACTTTGGTTCAGAGATGGTGTGTTGGAGGAGTGAGAGCTGTGGTTTAAAGATGCTATGTTGGAGAGTTGCTGGGGTACAGTATAAATAGCCAAAAATAACCGTGCACACTCACAATAACACTTTACATGATTCAGTCAACACCTCCATTCAGAAATATGAACGCGTCGACTCACTTACGTCCGACCACCCCAGAACCTCCTTACCAACACAGCCACCACCAACTCAGATAATTCCATTGTCCTCCAGCCGCATTCACCGTCTTGGGGGAGGTGCTTGGACGTTCAAGGCTGGGATTGGGATTCGTCGGTTTATCCCATATCACACAAGCCTGACACTGCCTGTGTCCACACTCCCCGCAATCCACCCCATCCTTCTCCACGTTTGCTGGTGCTTTCTTGCCGCATGAAGAGCAGTCCATCCATTTGGCCCACGTGACGGTCATTCGGTTCTCTAACTTGTAGCCGGGCGCGGGCGAATCGGGGGGTTTCGATTGAGTCATTTTTGAGGTTGAATAATGGTTGAAGCAGTTTTGAGAGTTTGTGTTGCGTGTTGATTAATAGTATGTAGAGATAATAAGAAGTTCTTTTATAGAAGGCTGATCACCAGTTGTTCTGCTAGTAAGTATCGTGAATGTACATACCTACGTACTGAGTCATTCAGAGAATATGAGAAGAGTGAATAGACTGCAGTCAGGATAACAATCATAGGTAAATAACAGCACCATCTTGTGAATCAAGGATCATCACGCCACTAAGACCGTTCTTTTCATGCATATAAAATCTGCAAATCGACATGAGACTTTGAAGAAAACACCAACAAAGCAAATCAACGTCCCTACTACCAACCCAATCTCCTCAAATCCGCGCTTCACACGCCAAGAACCCACGAAGTACGATCAGAACAATTATGCCAGTCGAGATGGTCGAATATTTCAAGTGCTGCCAATGTAGGGGACTTACGATGATCCTCGGCACACCAGATGAACCCGATAGCTGCGATCATTGCGGACACTTGGATTGCGAGGGCTGCGAGAAAGTGCGGCATCTAGAGAAGACCCAGTATTGGTTGAACAAGAAGCTGGGCCATACATGCCGAGATTGCGCAAGCAGTAGATGTCAGTCTGAAAAAGAGAAGACAGGCAAGGCAAGCGATTGAGAATGGGCGGACACTTGCCGCTGTATGGCGATGAATTTTGAAGGGTTTCCGGATACAGGTTTTAGTTAGTCGGGAGAAACGAATTATTAACACTACCACTCTGATGAATGAATGCCTTTCACGAACTTGCGTGCATGAATTTAGAGCTTACAATAAGAATTAAACGTGGGATCTACTTCAGTCCTCTGATTCATCGAGGTTGACCTGTTCTCGCCCGGGGCATACTCTCAGACACTGTAATAATTCCGAAACTTTGACTCTTGCGTATGCCTGACCCTCATCATCTACACCAATGCTCAAAATCACTTCGTCATCGAGATAGCCAGTACCTTTCTCCCTGACATCTTTCTCCTCTCGACCCCAGGCATAAGCGATGGTTGTAGTATATGTAATGCGGCCCCAGAGCGCCCGATTTTCAAGTAGTGCTTCTGGTACATCGTCCCAGCTCTCCTCAGCCGTCCAACTGGAAGTTGTCTCATTCGCCATTAAAATTGGATGCCGACTTACACCAAGCATATTGAAAGGAGGCGCTGCTGACCAGACCACTACGAACTTTTCGTATCGAACTGGAAGCCCCAAAATATTCACGTTCTTTCGCTGAATTATGGCAAAGAAAACCGTGTCTGCAATTTCCGGATTGCAAGTCGAATTCGATCGAGAGCATAAGATGAGTTTTAGGGATGGAGTGGCTTGATGCCATGTCGAGTTTTCATTGTAGTGGCTACCTGCAATCTCTTCCATTGTTGGGTCCTGGAGGCAAGGCTCTTCAAGGGGATCGGTTATATTTGGTGTCGTCAGCCCGCCACCAATCAGCTGTGCGATGGTTCTGCAAAACATAAGAAATCAGAAATGTCTTTATCAGAAGTTCTTTGAGTTGTGAGGCTATTTACCGACGAGAAGATGTCAACTCGTATTGCAAGTAAGAAGATGAGGATGATGGTGAAAACATCACCCAATTCTTCTCATACGACCGACGCGAGGAAGGCGGGCTTCGAGTAAGTTCAGTCAGCGTCGGGTAAGACATCACAGGGCCAGGACCAAGTCGCTTTGGGGATGATGCCATCGTTCCCTCTAGTTCTGGGTACACTGCTCGAAGGTCGATGGCCCAGAGACCAATGCATGCATACTGTGATCTAGTGCTATATTAACACTCTCCCCACACTGCCTCATATAATGTGAGTATGTGGCATACTCACTGTGATGAAACCATCAGGATTGGCTCGCCCCTTCCCGAATAGAAGATCCTCGGATCATGGAAACCGGGTATATCGGCAAACCCTTGCTCTCGGCCCTCACACTTTGCTGCTGGTGTTGGAGGCACGGTCACCTCAATTGGAGCCGTCACACAGCGCAACCCTCCGCTCGGTCCAAGCAGATCCAGATCATCTTCTGAACAGGATTTCTCATGAGCTAACCTTAGGGCTGCAGACTTGGGATGGCAAATGTTCGCCTCGCAGAGGACATTCCGTCGAAGAGCCTCACCATCTGGAGTAACCATGCTGACGACGATGTATTGATTCTTTGCCCAGTACGGTAGAGCGAAAATTGTTGGGTTCCAGAATGTGCGCTCCTCTCTCGCCACGGCGGATCTCGGACTCATGGAGATGTTATAGAGGAGATGCGGTAGTCGGATGTGATTAGTGAAGCGATTCGGAGCTCGAGGGCATTCTAGTTGTCCTAGAAGAGCTTGGGGAATGGAAGGTTGAGATTTTTGCGGAACTGTAAGGATTAATGGCATTGGGACCTTCGCGGTTTCCGAATCCTGGTTGGGGATTCCAAGTTCCACAGGTTTGCTCTCGACATTAGTAGGAAATCCATCAACTGCAGCCCAGTGATCCCATGTATGAGATTTGTTGACAAAGGGGCGGCTGATGGGAACGTGAAGTGGTTCTTGGTGTTCGCCGAAATGGTTCGGGTACCGTGCCGATGGCTGAGGGACGACTGGTGTATTGCGGAATGCAGTATAGAATAAGATCAAAAGCGCGAATGGGAGCAGAATTCTTCTCACGAGTGGCTTAGCCATGATCGCTTGAAAGTTGAAGGTGCTTTGCTATTTTTGAGTGTGACATGTTGTCTGGCAGCCAGCAAGGTATTAGCTTGCGATTGGTAAGGGAAGGAGCTACCTATTGATCACTGAGGTGAGTTTGCAAAGAAATTCGAAGGAAGCACACATTCATATATATAGTAGCTTTAGGAAGGAGCAACTCAGTGTAAAGGCATTACCACAGGAAAGACAAGCAGCAAGCTTTCCAACTTGTAAATATTCCACATCTCGAAAGATCTTCTCAAGTTAAGGGGGTCTGCCGCGACAATGGTCTACAACACCCCACTCTCAACGCCGGCGAACACCCCACTCCGGCTGCAGCTAATTGGTTTTTCGCCTCCGTGGTCAGATGTCAGGCTTGAGGAGCGAGGATCACCCATTCGAATTGTGACATCTGAACATGTACCTAGCGTTACTCGCAAGACTCGATTCCGTCGCAACCACAGAACAATATGGCCTGCAATATTCTTGATTATTGGCAGCTTGTGGTTTTGGGCTGGGAATCAAGAAGCCCAGAAGAAGGTGAACCAGAAACTCGCGCCCGATATTGAGGGATTGCAGTTTATCGATGTCAATCATCCTGGCATTCGAGTATGACTACACTCGGCTACCGTGTTCTATACTAACTGCTAACAGTTTGTTGGCCGTTGGACAACGACCTCGGATGGAGCTCGAAAGGAGGGCTCATTTCCAGGTATTCAAATTGTTATGTTGCTGAATCTGCTATCTGCTAAAACAACTAAGGTGTTTATTTTGACTTTACCTTCAACGGCACTAGAACAGTACTTCTGTCCCTCCACAATTCGGATCCGTCAGGCAATGCACCGGCAATAGAACCTTTGAGGGAGGCACCCACTTTGGCTTTCTTGCCATCGACGAAATTATCAAACGCGGAGCCGATCTCGTTGCTCGTAAGAGTAGACGACAATGAGTATATCGTGCTGCCAAATGCAACGTCCATTACAGCAATCCAAAATGGAAATCTGGATGTGCACTCTGTTCATAGTATCCGTGTAATCGCACCAATGGTAAGAGAAAACACAGTAGAAACATTGCAAGTCAAAGGCATCTATATAGATGAAGGTGGCCAGCTGTTACAGTTTGCCACTTCATCTGAGCCTGCACTGCAAGACTCGGTCTCTTCGCTCGAGCACGGACGGGCCATTGGAGAGACTGTCGTACAGCCACCAGAGAAGATGCTTGAAATAGTTACAGATCTTCCGGGGTCTATGGCAGGACGGGACAGACGAAGAAATATTGGAACTGCTCGCGGAATACTTGGTGGCGTTATGGGATGGGAATATTTGCTTGGAGAGATGTTCGGAACAGACCATGTAATGATAGGAATGGATGGAATGTGTCTGATTCAAGATTGTATAGGCGGTAGAGGTAGTCCGGCTGGGCTTGCAGACGTTTTCTTTCAAAGGTCCTGAGCATCCCTCATTACTATTTATCGCCGACTGACTGGAACAGCGGCCCACTTGGCACAGAGCAATATGCACACCCTTGGCTCTTCCAAGCGTATACTCCAGATGTCATGGTGAGAATTCTGCAGCATAGATCATCAAGAGCTGGCTGACTTGGCAGGTGCTGAATATTGGAAATTCGGACTGGGAATCGTTCCAGGTTCATAGCGATAGATACAACAGGACGGCATGGGAGTTGAGTGTGGCCTTTGAAGACACTTATATTGCCTTGGTAAAGGCTATTCGAACGTTGGCGTACCCAAAGTATTCTACCACGACTGTTGACTCGTCTCGATATGTTTATTCGCCCCCGAGCGCCGCAGCTGAGCTCCCGATCTTCGTCATGAGACCGTTTCGCGGCCAGCTCGAGCAAGCCACTCACGCTGTTGTCGAGCGTCTTCGAACAGAAGGAGATATGTCCATTTTTTGGCTCGATACTTCAGGTTGGTTGAACACAGAAGTAGATTTCGAAGGGAAGGTAGAGGAGCAAGACTTCTTTCTCGACGGTAACAGTGGCTTCAAAGATCAGAATCATTCCGTAGCTGATGAAAGATTCCAGCAAAGAGCGAAACGAAGCAGTGGCGCTTGACAGAACGAGGTAATCAACGCGTCGCGATTCTCCTTCACTTGCACGTCTGTCGGTATCTCGCGCGAGACGCCCAAAAATGCGCGTTCCTTCCTCCAGAAGTGTATCTAGGAAAGCTACTGGATCCTCAAATTATGCGCTTCGACGAATATATAGAGGACGAAAGAGAACGGAGGACGAAGAAATTGTTTTGGGACTGAGCTGAGGGGGGCAGCGATGGGGCGGGCAGTGATCTTGATCTGCTCATCACTCAGCTGCATCTTCTTTATGTGGTTGGTACTGGCACCACTGGTGTTACCTCATTTTGTAGTCATCCATCCTGCCATCGTCCTACGGAGTAAGCCAGCTATGCAGCGTGTATTTTGCAACAATTCGCACACATCTCACTCATTTGAAGATAAACATGAATACTCGGATAAAAGTTCCAGCTCACCAGCCCCAGCCTCCTCTTCATGCAGCCCATCTGATAAAACTAGCGCCTTCTCCTTATCAGATGCGCCTGCCTCACCTACATCATCGCCTCAGCTCGCGGCTTCAACTGGCTTTTTCCCACCACCACGCTCCCACTTTTCGATCAACACCGGTTGCAACCACAATGGCTTGAAGGCCCCATACGAGGAGAGACTCTGAATCTCTTCAATCACCCCTCACTTTGTTTATTCTTAAGCCAGCCTTTCCAAACGCTTCGAGCCTTCCTCACCCGGCGCATCCACTGTCTACCAAGGCACACGGCCGTAGACAATTCTTCAAACCTGCTGGAACGTTAGCGAAGCTCCTGAAGTATTTCTTAACTGGTGGCGTCTAAGGAACTGCGATCACCTGTCCCTTCCGAACACTTCAATGGCGTCGAGAAAAGGTCTATATCCACCGGGGGGGATGAACCGCCGAAAATCTTCCACGCCCCATTATCAAACCTTTCCGACCCCTCCTCCCAAGTCGCGCGGACGCCCTCCAGCATCCCCAGTAAGCTCCTCAGGTCAAGATGGCTTTTCAAATCCTTCGCATAGCGGGGACCCAGAACGCGATAACCAAAGTTCTCCTCTACCGAAGAAGCAGCTTGCGGTACTGGCCATAATAGCTCTCGCAGAGCAAACGGCCCTCAATTCGATATCGCCTTACCTCCCCGAGATGACCTCAACCTTCCCCGAAGTCGATGCGTCGAGGATTGGGTTATATGTGGGCACCATAGCGTCTTCATTCGCATTGGCACAATTTGCGACCAATTTCTTCTGGGGCTGGCTGTCCGATCGAATTGGCAGAAAACCCGTGGTTATGCTTGGGACGGTATTTACAGCCGCATGCTTCGTCGCATTTGGATTCTGCAGGACGTTATGGCAGGCGGTATTGGTACAGGCTCTTATGGGTCTGGGCAATGGAAACCAAGGTGTAGTGAGCACATGTTTGGGGGAGATCACGGACCGAAGTAATCAAAGCAAAGCGTTCGTCTATCTTCCGGTTCTTTATGGCATTGGAGGAATCACTGGGCCTGCAATAGGTGGATTGTTGGTGTCGCAGGCAAATCCCTTCAAAAAGGGAGAGAAAAATCCATATCCTTACTTGTTACCAAATCTCTTCTCGGCAGCAATTTTACTGATAGACTTGGCTGTTACAGCTTTCTTCCTGGAAGAAAGTCTAGAAGAGGCAAAAGATTTGCCTCCGCTGAAGCAACGAATGTCACATTTGTTCGTCTGGCTTTGGCAGTTCGCAGCAGGCGCACGACAGCCCACATACATTCGCCACCGTTTCCACGACGATTCACGTTATAGAGTTGATGGCACTGATGGGCATGACGATCCAGATGGAGATACTGGGAGCGAGACCCAATCCTTGCTTTCAATGCCCGATTTGTTTCCTCACAACGACGGCCATCTGGCAAGAAAGGAGATCCTCAATCGCAATACCATACTCCTACTGGGCACATACCTCGTCTTCCAACTATCCAATATATCATTCAACTCTTTGTATCCCATATTTGCTGCTTCCGACGCGCCAACAGGCCGAGAGCTTACTCCAGAGGAAATTGGATTATCTCTTTCCTTCGCTGGAATTGTCACGATCGTCTTCCAGGTGGGAATCTTCGGCAGGCTAAAAGAGAAAATGGGAAACAAAGCCACCTATAGAACAGGACTGCTCCTCTTCTTCCTATCAATGATGATGATGCCATGGGTTGGATATCGCGATTCGCCCGCTCCATTTGGGTGGGGAAAGGGCGAGGTATGGTTGTGGATTGAGTTGGGGTTTGTTCTGCTGGTTAAGACTGTTGCTGCTGTTGGAGGATTGACCAGTGCATTATTACTCGTAAGCTTTTTATCTGGCGTAGTTTGGCCCTGCGACTAACGATAATTTGTAGATCACCAACTCCGCGCCCAACAACTCTGTGCTTGGGACCTTGAATGGTCTCGCACAGACTCTTTCTGCTGCCGGTCGAGCAGCGGGCCCGTTTCTTTCTGGGGGGCTATTTTCCATTGCCACAAATGTTCGCCCGAAAGGGGAGGCTTTGGCATGGGGTGTATTTGGTGGGATTGCTTTCCTGGGATGGCTGGCAAGCTTCGGAATCAGAGGTGGTGACTTGGAGAGCGGTGAGTGGGATGAGGAGAGTGGAAGCCAAGATGATGGAGATGAAGATGACGAGGATGAAGATGAAGATGTTCATGAGCAAGAAGCTAGTATCAGCCGATGATTGAGTACGCTTTTTTGTGGTTTAGAAATTGGCGTAATGGTACTGGATGCATGGACTTCGGAGTCGTGTAAAGAGAAGACGGAGGTCTAGAAAAACATAGAGATACACTTCGTCGCTCACAGCGGTAGATTATACATTATCAATTCAATCAAAAATACATTTCGACTTCAGTCGGCCCTGGACTTTCGCTCTTTCGAATGTATCACTGGCTCGAAATGACGCATTAAAGGTCCTCCAAATGCGCGAGAGACAATCCGGGCATAGCACCACCAGTCATTTACCAATCATTCGTGTTGTGGAACAGGACCTTTAGTGATGCACACGCTATGAAAAAATCGTAAAATAGGCATATATGAGTAGGTGCTAGTGCTTCTTTGCCGACCCCTTTTCAAGCCCCTGAGTTTTGATCGCTTACAAGCTTTGTCAGGCTGGGCTCTCTGCGCAGTTATTCCATTCTCGACAAAGAATTCGAAGAAGAGAAAAGCACTTTTGAGAAGTCAAAATAAGGTTTATATTATGACTCCATTATTTTACAGACATTTCACATGGCTGAAGACTACTATGGTCAAATATATACAAGAAAAAAATATTACCCGATCGCCATCCCACTCTGCTAGCACAACTTGCTAACTCACGCATCCTCTTTTCTCAACTCCTTATCCCATTTACGAGGTGGATGGATAAGGGTTGGTGATCTCGACGATCAATGGCCCGGATTTGATGGTGTCATCAGTGACGGTGTCGCTGCATGAGGTCAAGACGAGGTAGCTCTGGCCGTTGATGCCTGTGGGCACCGTGACCGTAAAACCACCACTGGTGGGTGTAGCCACACTGATGAGAGGGCCAGTGACGGTGATGAAAGCAGCATAGATGGGATCCTTGCCGTTAGCGGCAGCGAGAGTGTAGCCGGGGGTAGCGACCGTGATGACATCGCCGCTCTTGACGGTACCGGTGGTGGTGAGCGTCAAAGGCGCAAAGGCCTTGACTGGGAGCGTGGGGTTGGTTGTGGGGCAGGACACAATGAATGCGGCGGCGAGCGAGTAGACCTCGTCGAAGTCCAAGGGGACGTCGAAGGCCTGGGGGAAGGGGGACTGCTTCTGCGAGGCTCGGATGTAGGAGTTGTGGCGGGACTCGACGGTCAGGATGGAGCCGGCTGCGGTGAGGTAGTCGGGGTTGCTGATGAGAGCGGCTGCTCCAAGGTATGCTGAGATTCCGACACCCTCGAGGACACCGGCAAGCGCAACGAATGACTTGGGGTCGGTTGAGGGGAAAGAGTAGGTGCATTCAGCTGTGGCAGCATTGCCAAGAGCCTTTGTCAAGAAGCTGACGTGGGTTGTTTCATCGTAGGAGACTTCCTTGAGGTTGGCGTAAAAGGTCGAGTCAAATCCCGCGTTTGCGAAATCGGCTTGGGAGTAGCTAGGGACTCAGGGGTCAGCGTGGCTTTACAAAGATACTCCGAGGGCTTAAACTAACTTGGCAAGACCTTCACGGTAGAACTTGTCCTCCAAATGCTCCAAGGTTAGTGCGTAGTTCAAGATCGTAACATCGATGTCTGTCGACGATTGACGGGTGGCAATTGGTCCAGCTGAGACCATGCCAGCGGCTGCGAGAGCAGCGACGGAGACTGAGTACTTCATGATGATTAAGATATTAGGTATCAAAGGAGTGACTTAAAGAGTGACTGGCTGTAAAGACTGCTGTAGGACAAAATGATATTGCTGCTGGAAAAGAAAAGGAAAGGTGAGGGGACGGGAATGCTGAGGTATAACAACTCGAGGAATCACCACATGAAATGAGGGCAATGCTTGTAACTTTGGCAATTACCTAGACTCTAGGGTACCACCAGTACCAAGGACATATCATCGGACGGAGAGGCCAGCCTCCGAAGTGAACATCTTATCTGATCAGACTGGATGTAGTTACACCAGGGGTCCAGAGAGGCTTCGGGACCGGAACCAGACCCAAAGAGTTAAAATGGAATGGGAAAAGGCTCAAAGGAAATTGCATCAGCATCGGAAGGGCTCATCACATTACAAAATACGCTTTTCCGGATGGCATCGTGCCCGAGACTGGCATGCGATCTTCATTCTGGGCGTGGTGTTGGGGGTACAAAGCTGCCTAGGACGAGACACTAACCCCAGCGCTTGGGCAATTATCGATTTCATGGGGTCATGGCATTTCTCAAAATGCATACCACAGCAATTGCTGCTCTTACCCTCTTCAGTCGAAATTGAGCAATGAGAGAGTACTTGTACAGTTGCCCATAACTTTACAACACTAAAGTACTTACTTGATTCACGGATTATAGCAAACTTAATCCTGAATTAAGGTACGTACCTTAAGGGATGTTTTTCGTCCAAGGTATTTAGAAAACTTACCATCGTCATACGACCGACTTATACCTAGGTAGTTATCGCTAGAGTCAGGGCTGGGCTGGTGCACCGTACCGTGCAGGAACCCCCGCCGATCTTCCCCCCTTTCGAACTAGATTCAGGAACGCGAAGGGACTCCCTAGAGAGATCGTCAGCAGGCACAGGGCAGGACCGGGGAATGCTCGATTCGCGAGACTGAGCTCATAAATTTACCTACAGCCTACTCGTACCAAGGTACGGAGTACTCGACAGAAAGAGTTGCGCGCTACGAAAGCCCCTTTAAACAATCCAAATTTGGGGTCGTGTTTGTGCCTGTTTCGTTTTGCTGGTGGAGTCATTCAATCCCGTGACCAAATTCTGGACCAAATCCCATGCGATGCGAGATGCCTCAGACTTCAAAATCCTCAGAAGCTGCATCGCCATCCCCATCGCACCATCCACATCCACATCCACATCCACATCCACATCCACGTCCACATCCACGTCTACATCCACATCCTCCTCGCTCACTCCCCCATTCGCATTCTCTGAACGAGGTCTTCGGCAGCTGAATGGAAATCGACCCCAATAATCCCATAGGCGTCGAAGGTTGCGGCATGCGTCAGAAGATGCGTCCGAAGGAGGAAAAGAGGAAGAGGCTTGCGTATGCTTTCGAATAGGCAACTCCCGGATTCTGGGGTTTCTCGATTGCAATTCTACCTAGGTAGTCGAGCACGATTCGCACTCTGAACTGGCAATTCAAGTCGGCCTTGACTGGGCGACCCGTAGGACTCATATCAACGTCGAAGGGGGGGGGGGGGATACTCGTATTGATACAGTATCAGAGCAATATTGGCCGTCCGCAGCTGTGGTTATACCGAGAAACTCAAAAGATCTTTCAGCGCCGTCCCCGCCGCTCAAGAACCAAGCCACGCCGAAGTCCTCCATCCTTTTGATCTTCTCTTTGTGAATCGACAGGGTGTTGATCTGTCACTCGTGCCTGAGGCTGCTATATAACTATGGTGGTTGCTACCCTACTCGAGCGAGCGGATTACTAGATCTGGTACTCTGGATGTCGAGGATGCTTCCCATGCTTCCACATACCATATCCATCCTGAGTATCACAGCCAAGGCTCAGTGCTATGGCCACCATCGTTGAGCCTCGTGTGGCAAATTGCAAGCGCTGGCATTCATCACTTGGGGCGTGCGACATGCGGGCAGCGCTTCTCAGCCGCGCACTACCATACCTTACCCCACGCCTTATTCTTGCTCTACAGATAATTCGCGTCATTCGGAATGCATTCATTGCTTTTTTCTGCTCGGCGCTCTTTCAGTCATACCCACCAGCCTTAGGTCTAGGTTCTATGAGTTCTGTATAGTAGACCTGATACTATCCAAGGCCGTATCGCACCTTCTCCCGTCAAGAGTTTTTTCTTTCTCTGCGGTGCCTTTTATGATACTGAGGATAGCAAGATGGGTATACGTATGTGGGTCTTTATATGGTTTCAGAGTAAAACTTCACTTCGAAAACTCTAAAAATGGCCGTCAGCAGGAACCGAAAACGACTCAAAGTTGAGGAAACCCGCATTTCAAGCGAACAACCCCACTTGGAATTTCGTTTTGGTCCTTTCCATCCTTTCTTTCAACTCAGCCATATAGCAGTTGCCTGGTTGGTCATCCTGACGAGATAGTGGCTAGTCCCCAAGCAAGCTCTCATCCTCATTGACACGCACAAACTAAACTCTGCTTTGGTGTCAGATCAAAGCATGGGATGTAAACGTGCTAGTTCCTCAGGCGTTGGGCTGAAGAGCTATAGTTGCCTTATTCAGGCTTGAAGCAAGTTGCCCTGGCTGTCACAAATCTTCTTCGTCACTCCTTCGTTCACTTTGTCCTATCTTGTCACCTTCTTCGCCAGTAACTACCGGCTTTGCCTCTTTCGCTTTCGTTATGACCCATATCTCCAGGCGTGATTCATGATATTCGTCCACATACCATGTCCATTGGCCTGTACAACCTCGCCGCACTGCCTCTGTCAATAGCAACTGTGTTCCTAAAGACTGGATCAGGCAATCTGATTTGTTTGAGAGTCCTCTGCATTGCTTTGCTATATATTATGAATTTCCCTCCCGCTTCTATACCAGCATAAATCTCGCACAAGTAGAACATCAAGCAATCTCCTCTCAACCCAAAAGCATATTACTTTTAGTCTTTGCGGCTTGACCATTGTCTCGGTAACCACTTCACCCCTGAATCCAACTAGCCTTCAAGTCTTCGGCATAACCGTCTCGCCTCTCCCACGAATACCATCCAACTCGGTTCGGAAAGTAGCGTCAGTTCCGTAAACATCCCCATACCCAAAAGAGCATCTATATCAACCGAAGCTATGTCATCCGGACGTCATGGTCAGGGTCATGGAAAACGCACGCACCATAGCTCTAGCAGCAGAGGATCTCGTCGAGGAACGCAAGTGAGTTACGGTCTAATCTTCGTAACTTGCCCTATCCCTTACACTCAATACCCCTTCTCAAATTACTTCGGGTCTCTGTTTTTGCAGTACTCCGTGAAAATGTGATATTATTTCAACCTCAAGCCACTTCATAAATTGACACTAGTTGAAACCCCTTTATTTTCCACCCACTAACTAACATCTACAAAGCAGAGCACTTCCCAGCTCATCGACTCCCTCAACACGCACCGCATCAACACGCTAACTGAACTCCGTCGCATCGAGCGCGTTGCCGCTGATTGTACCGAAGAAGAAGACCAGCTAGCATTCCAAGGCCCAATGACTTCCGCCTGGACCTACTACGTGACCTCCCACCAAATGCTGAACGAGCTTCGCAACTTGACCAGAAATTACCCATTCAGCAGAGACGCCCTGGATGATGCGAAGTGGAGGGTTAGCAGTGATCCTGAGAGCAACCGCAGCTGGAACTATGCATGGCTGGTACTCATCAAGCTCAAGGACGAGTAAGTCAACTATCCAGAGAATCCAATATATGTAAATTTGAAACTGAGATTTAAACATAGTCAAATGATCGATTCCTACGCCACAGCAGAATCTGCAAAACCGGAAATGTGGGGTGGCCGCATTCCCGAACCCGAGGAGGCCCAGCAGCTAGCCGACTGCTTGGCTTGGGAGTGGCACGAAGCGCTTGAGCAGATGCTGCGGCACTGGGAGAATCCTCCTACAACTACCGGATTTTGATCCTTTCATGAGCACTCGTTACATGGCAAAATCAACGCCCCGTTGGGGGCAAAATCCTTCTCATCCTTGGCGCTCAATGTTAAATGAAGATGATGATAATCTTTATTTTTAGCAGTAGGAATATATACAAAGCTTGCATAGCTTAGGAAGCGGAGGAGTAAAAGGAAAGGTCGGCATTGTTGGATTTCTTTCTCCACATTTTCTTATCATTTGCTTTCATTTCACCATGGAGTTACTCGGTTAGCGAAGAGTGCGATTCCGAACGATAGACTTTCTTTTAAGCAGTCAATATCAACTATAGACTCAAAGTTATGTATCAGTACCAATAAGATTTGATTTCCATCATGTCTCGGCCGGTTCAATGGGAAGGGGTGGAGAAGTGTCTCCCTAGAAGCAAATTCCTGCTGGTCTTTACCTGGTAATGATCTTACCCCGCTTCTACATCAATTTCCAGTTGCCCAGCAAACCTAGATCCAACCACCGTCTCCATTTTGCGTCCTGGACATACTTCTACACTCTCCAGCTATGCAAGCGGCAAGCCTCCATGCTTTCACGACACGTTGTCACCAAATTGTAATCCCACCAACAACCGCGATCGAACTACCTCAGATACCTTCCCATCCATCCTCCAAAGAACCATCCATCCATCATGCGAGAAGTATACCAATTCTTCAAATCAATATATCTCAACTCGCAGCAAACTCAGCCACAGCAGCTCGGCTCAACTTACCATTCCCCATGCATATCCTCTAGCCTAACCTCGAAGTCTGGATCCCTGAATACTGAATATCAAACTACGTATAAGAAACCCCTTCCTGTACTCCGTACGAGATCGACCTTAAGCTGCGGAACGAGAAGGTCTTTTATCGACCGGATCTGCTGGTCTTGTAAGTTCTAGTGTGTCGAGAGATGGAACTTTATACCCTTTGTCCGGATGCCCGAAACGAGTTGAGCTATAATGAATACGTCTATATGCATAGCTACTCTTCATTGCGTGGCGGGTGTGTATTGATTGAATTGTAGCTGACGCAGAGATATATAGGTAGGTAGGTAGGTAGGTAGTAGATTGCTAGAATTGATACGTTTACAAGGTCTTTCCTCCCATTCTGCGTACTTGAAAGCGCGACTTGCCTTTTACCGCGAGGGAAAACAAAGGATGGGTACTTTAGGAAGGTTTCCTGTTTTGAGAGATACGCCCACAGCCTATCCAGACAAATCGCCTTTGTAAATCAAGCGTCTCGTTATAAAATCATTGAAATGGTGTCTTGCACTGCAAGCAAGCTGATGCTTTGGTCGAATTTTCAAGATGACCGGTTTTGCGAGTAAATGAAGATCCAACACAAAGGTCTCTACAGTAAGCGAAAAGCACTTGCTAGAAAATTGTAACGGGTTTGGTGAGGGGAGCTGCAAGCAATGCTCCTCCTGCAAGCAAGCAGTGCCGTTCCGGTGGTCGGTCTATTTGAGGTAAGAATCACATCACCAGTGGCCTTAAACACTTGTTCCAAGGAAGGGTTTTGAAGTAAAGAACTTTTCAGATAGATTGTGGAAAGAGAACATTACTCTGACTTTGTACACTAGACGCCCGAAACAAACCAGAAATGTAGGTAGGCACGGCGCCTTTCCTCTAAAATTCAACATTATAATATAAAATGATATGCTACTGAGTAGCATGTAACCCGTTCGCCTCCCAAGCAATTGAGAATATAGTATACCCGTCTCTTATTTGCTGTCGACCGAAAAATACCAGCGCCTTGAGTCTTCCAGCCAACGCCAGCATATACAGATGCGATGTAAATTAGTAGGTATCATCCAACCCCCAACCATCCTAGATCATCATGGCAGCTCCTCCCAGAGCAACCATCAAACCCGCAGCATGGAATCCCGTCTCCCTCGCCATAGCCGCCGCCACCGCCTTACTACTACTCGTGCTAACACTCGAGCTCTTGGAACCCGCACCGCTCGTCGCTTTTGTACCTGCGCCTCCTACCCCGGTCCCGCTGCCACTGGCGACGGTGCTCGATGTCACGGGACAGCTGGACGTGCAAGGGATGGCGGTCGTGAAGGGCAGCGTGCTGTACGAAGACGCGGACGCGAACACGGGGCCTTGGTCCGCAATCGCCGGGTTGGGTTGCGCGCCTGGGCCTTGCGGGTTCAGCACGTTGTCGATGACGTGGATGACGCCGTTGGCGCAGAGGAGGTCTGCTTGGATGATTGCCGCCGAGTTGACGTAGAGGTTGTTGCCGCTGTGGAGGATGGTGACGTTTCCGCCTTGTTGGGTGGAGAATTTCGTGCCGTTGGTCAGGCCGGTTGAGTAGACTACTTGGTTGGGGAGGAGATGGTAGTCGAGGACGCTGCCGAGGGCCTCGACGGTCATGTTTGCGATGGCGGGTCCCAGAAGTTGGAAGGCATCGTTGTTGGGCACGAAGATTGTGCTGTTTGCTGCGGTCGAGAAGTTGTCTAGCTTCTTCGTTTGGTAGAGGGCGCCCTCGAAAGATGTAAGGTTGAAGGGATTGAGGGTTCCGGTCAGGTTGTATGGAGGGATCAACAGAGAGTCAATAACCTGAACTACTCCACCAGTGAATTTGAGGTCCTAGAATCGAAGTTGTCAGTTCTCGGATTTCTTGGCCAGACAAAAGCTTCTGGAAAACACTCACTGCTTGTGTCAAGGTACATCTGTTTCCCAGCCCACTAACAAACACCACTACATCACCAGATTGCTTAACATTCTGCACCCTCTGCCCCCCACTGACGTTGCTGTATGCCTCATTCGTCAACAAGGTTGGTATAAACACGGAATCGCCAGGAACTAGTTCAGCAGCTGTCCGTGACCCTTGCAAAAGATGATACTCCAGGACATTTGTGATAACATCTTGATCATTGTTGCTGAACGCTTTATTGAGTTCGGTGTAGGGAATTTTTTTGAAAGCATCATTGCTCGGTGCGAGGATCTGGCGAAGTTCAATCAGTCCCAAATCTCGTAAGGGGGGTTAGGATACGTACCGTGACACCTTGAGTTGATGGTAATTGCAATAAAATCTGAGGATATTTCTGTTGGGTGACAAGTCAATTTCTGCTCTTGCAATATTTGGTTCAATCCCGCGATCTTCAGCCAAAGCAGACCAGAGCACAGCAAATATTGGCCCCAGAACGATCTACCAGCTCGTGAGACCATATCGGAAGCTCATCCAGAATCATTGAAATTACGGTATCTGTACAGACAGATGAAAGCTGCGCTCCCAATTCTGTCCAACTCCAATGAAGATCATTTTCGTCCAGTAGCACCTCTGCACGTACCTGAATTAAGCCGTAAAAGGTTGTCAGGTTTTTTTGCCCCGAGAGCAAAGTGTTCAGGTCCGTCGATGTTTGCGCGTTCGTCCCAGCTACCGCGAATGCCAAAGCCGCCACGGCAACATGCCTCCAACTCTGGCTTCTCATTTCAGAAGGAGCTCTCCGCGGCAGGGAATGGGTACGGTACTGGAAAGAAGGATGAAAACGAAGATGGAGCAATAGCTGCAGAAAAGTAAATAGCGACAGAATAAATGCAATTACTGTATGTATCCAAAACAAACAAAACGAGCAATGAAAATGAGAGTACTGTAGGATTATACGATGAGTAGAAATACAAAGTACAGCTTTACAAGCGCCATGCCGAGGGGGGCATTTTGTCTTCCTAGCTTCGGAGGTAAACGTTGACCTGGCCTGGACTGGTGGACTGGCCTGGTTGGCTTGGCTTGGCATAAACCGCTGAGTTTCCGCGGGGTCGTATTCAGGGTCCACCTTAGAACCGGGGCTGGAGGGGGCAGTTAAAGCAAGCCACCTAGTAGTTGCAGCTGTGAGGGGGTGTGAGTGGTGGAGAGGATGATACAGTAGGGGTTCTGCTACTTACAGTACACTGGACTGCACAACACTAGCCACCAGCCACCAGCTGCCACGGCTCACAAAGCTGGTCCGTGTCCGTGTCCGTGTCCGTGAGCGAAACAAAACCTCATCCTCATCCCTCCCCTCCTTCCTTGTGGAGATCTTCCGCGAGGGATACGAGGTTTGCCGAGCGAACTACTGTAGCTACCGAGCTACGGACTATTCCGTATATAGTAGTACCTGTAACTTTTTCCGCCTCGCCTGCATCGGCATTGGGAGAAGCTTCATTCTAATGGAAATTAGCACAACGCTTCATATAGGACTTGTGCAACTCCGGTTATTAGCCACGGAGAACTCACGTTTCTCGCGCGCCTCTTACCCAAATCTGTGAGTACTAACTATTGCTCCGGTTGTTAAAACCTACACTCCGTACATTTGAAAACTAGAGGCAGACGTCTAGACGTTTGAACTACTGATAAAATCTAGCATGTCGGTCCGACGAATGCCTAAGAAGCTATACGGAGGTCCCTAGACCTAGGTATTTGTCGGAAACTCCACTTTATAGCGTACTTCCTAGCGTACTGTTGGAGCCTCACCTCTTTGGGCGGGCACCTGCGAGGCTAGGTAGGAATGCCTTCAAGCATGCCACTACCTCCGTACCGGTATGCCACTGTCAGCGAGCTGGGAGCACATCATCCATGCCCGAGGAGCATCGCATCCTCTCTCTCTCTCCCAAGCCCCTTCCACGCGAACCCAAGTCGCCAAAGGGGCATTCTAGATACCATCTCATCCTACTCCTGAGTCCCGACTCCCGACTCCCCAGCCAAGTTCCAACGTCTCCCAACCAAACAACCCATTGTGCATCTCCAGACGTATCTACTTCCGAATCCAAATAAGCTAACAACAATCTTATCTCACTGCTTGCTTACCGTCTCTGTGAAATAATCGATATATCAAGTTGATCTCCACCAACAAACACATCGTACAACCACGCCATGCCATGCCATTATGGTCGCCAATTATTCCCACCACAACGGAACCAATATTTACGTACCGTACTCGTATATACTCCGTACGCCTGCATATATGTACTGTACGTCCGTATATCATATCTGCAGGTCTGTTTCTGTGCATTCATGCATGTATCGGAATATCGCCCTTCTTTTCTTTTCTTTTCTTTTCCCCTCCCCTTATCAGCGATTTTCTACTCCGTACCGTATCAACACCAAAGTAGAGTTCTCGTGCATCGCGCTCGCAGTTCAGCTGCAACGATGCACGCAGGTGGAGATAGCTGTGCACTGTAGTCTGTAGCAAGAAAGAGTTCGAGTTCGTGCTTTAATTCTTTTCGTGGTTAACTTAACTTTCACGTGTCGTGTTTTCACTAGGTACTTACATACTCCGTACTATACTGTAATAATGATGAACTCTATTTGGTTACGGACTTACGAAGCACAAAGTACACAAATCAAAGTGACTTCATTATCAATAATCTCCAGCCCCCTCTTACGCGAGAACTTTCATACATATTAGTATCCAATGCTGAATGTGGGTTCAGAAAAAGCAAAAATGTCCTGCTGGTTCATGCATGCTGCCATGCATCGATCTGCTTGAGGATTAAACTAAATGGCACGGGAACACGTTTCTATCAGCCGCAAAGATACCGCCTCGGCGTGATCTGCGAGGTTTATGTCATGTCGTATCGAGGTGAGATGTCTCAGCCCTCGACGGTTTCGGCTCCTCCTTTACAATGTTTCGAGGACCCACGTGTCGCTCCGCTGCCATGTCACGCTCAAGCCATATGATTTGCAACTAGACTCAATATGATTGTGTACTGTATTGATTTGATACTATATGAGTGATAGTATAATTAAGGAACTTCGTAAACCTCGCCGATCATAGATCGAGAAAGAGGTGGGAAACACGGACAAGACATCCCTATTTACAAATGTCCAAGCCTAAAAGCTCGTGAAACTCCTTTAACCGGTGCCGTCTATATCACAAACTCCGCAAAAGAATGAGTGTATGATGCTGTGCTGTATGCACAGAGAAAAGAAACCAGCATGCTGGGATTGCTCGCAATATCTTGCCTTGATGGATGTATCTTTCGTAGCGTTAAATCCAAATCCGGCCCAAATCGGCAGCATGAATGATCTTTTGCCTCCACCATCCATTAACAATTAGACTCAAGCCGTATCTCCAAATTAGTAGATCCCCATATACAAATCCCGAGTCTTTATTCAAATGCAGAAAACTCCAATTTATTGGTGCGGTGTATTTACCAAGAGAATGTCATCAAGGCTGGGTTCAACGCGAGCGGCAAAAGCAAGTGGCTGACGGTGACAGTTGACATGGGGAGAATGGCGATGAAGTCCTTGATTTGCCAGTCGTAAGGTACGAATGGCGCAGTGGCGAGGACGATCATGCCAACAATTCCGACGATAGAGAAGATCATGGAGAACTTGAACTTCTTCAGCACTTTGGGAACTTCAATGAAGAAATTACTGAATTCGGCTTCCTTGGAAGTAGAACCCCAGGTCATGTTGATCTCGAACATGTGCGAAAGCAAAGCTTGCGATACATGCAGAGAAAGACCACCCAAGAATATTGCCAGCATGATAGTCCATTTGAAGTTTTCGAAAATCGCGTAGCCAAGACTCCTCTCGCCTGTTCTATATCGGAGGACGGCAAGAGCAATGTTTCCGAGACCGTTGAAAACGATGATAATAGAGAACCACACTTTCCATGAATCCACGTAGTATTTGTCCAAGTAGCCGTTGAACCAACCGATGGCGAAGTAATTGGCAGTTGTCATGATCCAGGCAGCGCCAATAGCGTAATAAGTTCCAATATAGGAGATAATGGTGATCTTGGATGTGAATCGAATGTTGGAGAACAAAAATCTGCGGAAGAGAGGGGTGAATGGACCTTTGTAAACCCATTTGCGGATTGGGTGGAACAGAAGCTCATTACAACCGTAGGCATATTTCTCCCAGCGAGCCAATTCATCGTACACGGTAAGCGACACCCCCTCTTTGAATCCGTCTCCAGCCCAGGCCGCTAGACGGATTGTGTAGCCATTGACTTGAAGACGGAGAGACATATCGAAATCTTCGGACACGTGGGACTCGGACCAGAACTTTTCGTATCCATCCTCATCCTCGTAGGAAATTTGCTGAATAGCAGACCACCGGAGGATAGCATTATGACCGACGAAAGGCGCAACATCTCCGTTAGAGACAGTGTATCGGATTGCAGAATAGATCAGGTTCGTGAAGAAGGTAATGCCGTTTTCAAAGTAAGTGTTGACGACTTGCATGACACCAGATGAAAATTGCATGATACCAACTTCAGGTGACTGCTCCATTTCAGAACAGGCATCCAGCAGACAATCGGCAGGGACACGGGTGTCAGAATCAACTGCAATTTATTAGCGCCTGAACCCCAAAAATCGTGGGCCTAATGGTTTGGCATACTCAACAAGATATAGTCTCCAACACGAATGTTACCATCAGCCCAGGCACGGCCATTCTCTTCGAGCGCTTCCTTCAGACATCGTTCGTAAGCTTGAGCCTCATCTGCCTGAGACCAGTCGCCTGGTCGTTGAATTAAAGATAACCTCTCCTCCACCATGCATGAAATGTGAAGCGCAAAATTCATGTTTGAAGCCTATTTGAGAAAAGATCGTCAGCATTCAGCTCACACAATTAACCTAGTGGAGGGTCGTCTCGTAGAACCATAGGCAAGAGTCAAGCCACTGACGACGAACGTGGCAATGATGTGGCTAAGACTTGAAAAACATATCGGCAACTTTGTCAGCAGGACTGGAGTGCCATTCCCCTACTGACATGCCGGTGCATTGAAATATAAAAGTTTTGTCGCAACTTACTTTCTTGACTGTTACATCGTATTAGTGGTAAGTTTTAGAGGTGTTCGTGATCTTGACTTACATTTTCCTTTTCTGACGAAGTTGTCACCGTGCTTGGGTCGTGCCACCCATCCAATGCTGTGATCAGCATAGAATTCGATTCTAGCCTGGCGGTCTTCTTCATCTAAAATCTGAAGACCATCATCGTTCACGAACATGTTCGCAGATCCGCCCTGCAATTCATAGGTAGAGATTGCCTGCTTGATGGACTTGACCGTTGGTGCAATGACGGAGCTTAGACCTTCTTTGTACACAGGACATTGGATTGTAATGTGCGGGAGACTGGCGCGCTGGATGCGGGGAGGAGCTCGCGCAGAGTAGAACTTGGAGTTGACGGTGAGTTGTCGCACGGGACCAAACAATTGAGCCAAACAACCGATGATAACCTGACCGAAGAACAGGGTGAAGAAGATCTGCACTGGCGTCAAAGCAAGCAGCGCCAGGCGGATCATTGTTCCATCGGTCGCTACCTCAATGGCGAGTTGTCGGAAACCAGCACCCAGTGATGCCATGATCAATATAAGAGTAAGGGCCACCAACACAGTGTTTTGCAAGTGCAAGCCACGCTTCTCGGGAATGATTTCTCCGCTCTCCTCGTCGATCTCGTAAACCGCAACATTACCATCCTTCTTCTCTTCCTCTTCAGGTTCGCCGGTCTTCCAGACTAGCTCCATCAATTCTGATTCGATAGCCTTGGCACGTTGGACGAGATGTAATGCCTCGTCATCCCAGACTACTAATAAAGCTTCCGAGGCTACAAAAGCGGCGAATTGATGCTTCCTCGCTCGTGGAAGATCTTCAATTGTTGGCAGAATTTGGATCCGGAGGCCATTCAAAAGGGGGACATCGACAGCATCAGGTGACCACTGAAGAAAGGTCTTGATGACTCTCGAGTTCACTGTCATCGCGCACTGGATCTGTTAGTTGGAGCTCTGAACCCGGGATCACAATCATTACCTGAACGTTTAGTGCTGCACAAGCGAAGGCAAAGGAAGAAGTGCCTAATTGCGGTGGACAAGCCATGTATGTGTTTTTTGACTTCCTGAGGAGAACGCCCTCTATTTCTCCACTACCATCGCTAACCCAGAGGTGTGCGCATTGTTGTTGGTACATGTAGTTCACCATAACCTCATGCTTGATATCGTCAAGAAACTGCGAACTCTGGGTCGATCTGTTGGAAATTGAATTCCTTGATGAAGAAAGTCTCGATATTGGCGGTCGAAGTTCCCCGGCGTAACCCGGATGTGGTGAAATTGAGGCAGGAGGCTTTTCCGAGATCTCTGCGGGCGGCGGCGGCGCAGGGCTCTTCGGAGTCTTCGCTTTGAAATAACTTCCTAAACCCATGGCGACGGTATTCTTGCCTTACAGATAAAAGATGAATTAACGAACGAGACAGCGTCCCGAGGAATGCCTGATATTTCTGAAATCCAGGGCCGGAGAAGTGTCTTGAGCGAGTGGCTGAAGGTGAGGAAAGATATTACAAGTAGCTCACGTATAGAAGAACTATCTTGAAGGTCAGAACTGACAGTAAGTTAGTAATAGAATATGGTGAGGTTCAGTCGGGTGCTCCTACATGAAGTTGTGTCAGGAGGTGGTTGACTTCTCAACAACAACAAGAAGAATGTAGGATCGATGCGGACAGCTTCGATTGAACGATTGTTGACAACGAGTGTGAAGAATTCGATGTAGCCCAAGGAGTCAAGGGTGATATAGAAGAAAAACGAGGAGAGCTGAGCTTGAAGACTGATCTAGTCTACGGATGGGGGATGGTGGTAAAGCTTCTAAAGCAAGTGTCGGCTTGGACTTGTCAGTGGCAAAGATAACGGCGCAGACAAGGCGTGCCTGGAAAGATCTGCCTCGACCCTTTTTCGCATGGAGGCCACGAAGGGCTGTTTGATAGTGTGTACCTATGGAGGTATCCTGCAGTAGCCGCTGCCCAGGCGTGTGTTTGTACGGCGGGAGCTAGCAAAGCACACGATAGAGGGGAGGGCTGGGCCTCGCGGGGAGTAGGGGGCACGCAAGATGGACAAGGACAAGGGGTGAGAAGAGAGGGTACTGTACACAGGATCCCAGCCAGTGTGAATGTGGACGGACACCAAGAGCAAGAGCAAGAGCAAGAGTAGGAAGCGATTTAGCGATGAAAGAAAAGAAACAGTGGGGAAAAGAGGCTTGAGCTGGATATGGTGGCAGATACCTACAATACCATTGTTTACTCCTTCCCTGTTGGAGGGCGGTGGGGGTGGTTGAAGGATAAACGCCAGAAGAGGAGACTCTAATTGCGGGCCGAAGCAAGAAGACCATGACATGACCCTAACACTTGCAACGATTTCATTCACCCATTATTTTCCGGCCTTCACAAATCCCGTGTCAAAGCACTGGTGTCACCGCCCTCGGGATTTACCTTGGCCTACCTACTTCTAGATACCCAGGCCAGGTAGTTTCGCAGTCCTGCACTGCTAACCTACGGATTGATCTTCTCGTATCGAACATACATATCAAGCTGACATCCGCATGAGTCTTGAATAGCCGCCGCAACATGTGTTGGAGTATGGAGCACGAGAGTACACACCGAAAACCCCCCCGGGCCATCTCTGATACCTCGTATTCCGGCGTTGCGCTTACACACGACGACAGTTCCAGGTGTATGCGGAGGCGGAGGTTAGAGGCGCGCTACACTGTTTAAACTATTTTCTCCCCTAGCGCTGCATGCCGGCCGTGTTAGATCTGGATCTGCAGGGGTTCGGATTAAAGGTGGCCTAAAAAGGCAGTTGTGGCTTGCATCCCGGCTTAGTCTCCGTGTCTCAGACAGGGGTGTTCTGTACGTGATAAAGTGCTGATGTCCGTTCGCTTCGAAAAATAGGACGAAATGCTAAAAAGAGGGGTGGTAAATTGCGGAGTATTAAAACTAAGTACGAACTCCGCACCTAGCCAGCGTTTGCTGACTGCCTTGTTCGGACCGTAGCTTATCAAGTTTCTGGATGCGACCTTCCGTTGATTTAGGATAGAATACGGGATTTTTACTACTCTTTTACCCTATATTTTACCCTATAGATCTACCTACCTTAGGAACTTGGAAAGTTGGCAGAAGTCAGCGCCACTATTAAAGCTATCGGAAGAAGATGAGAATTCTGAAATCCCTTTGGTAGAGTTCGCTGGCGATCCAATCATCATCGTACTAACTATCACTTGGTGTAATACACCAGATACACAATAATGTGGAAATGAAAGCGAGGTGATCTCTATCATTGCCTGAAGATTACAATACGGCCATTATAAGTATCCCTTTGGACAACCTGGAATTCATACATGCTACACAATACGATGTTCATAATATAAGATCAGGTGATACTGATACTCCGGCGTCAATCATTATTATATCAAGAGATTCGCAAATTTTATACGTCGATCTAATGCTTATTCATAAGCCATATAGGTAGCTAGTATACAAAGCAATTATCAGTAGCTTCTACTGAGGAAATCTGCACACTGCAATCCATATGAAGTGGCAACTATTCAGGTACTCCGTAGCTTCCTCGTCTGATCATTGACAACCCCGGCTCCCGGTCTAAGCAAGATATTTGGCATGCTCTGTCTGAAAGCGGCTCGCTTCTTTAAAAAACTTGGTACATCTTTATTTGAGCTTCCTCGTTTTCAAGTGCACTCCTGTCGAAATGCTTTCCAATCGTTGTATTCAACAGGAAAGGCTCGGTGTGGGAACCATCTACAGCTTTCGCGGGAGTCGGCATCCTGCCGTACTCTCATCTCATCTTATAGCACCGAAATGGTTCCTAAAACACAAATCGCTCCGTGTTGAGAAGTCTTAAATGTTCTATACTCAATTCAAAGACAACCCCGTAAAATAAGGGAACGAATTCGGAATGTAGATTTTCCGCCCTGTTCAGTTTTGCCCTACTAAATATGAGGTTATATCAGTGCACCAGACTGCACGAGAAGCAAAAGATAAGACTTCCATGCATCGACTCGTCACGAGATTCGCCGTTCATGTGAGACGTATCACAGCACAATTCGATTTGTGCATGTGCATCACCACCTGCATTGTGACATCGTTCGTCCAAATTTTCAGCATTACAACCTCATGCGAGCGGTGCGAGAGTTGGAGCTAAGGGCCCAACTGCAGCTCATGCATGCTGTGCTGTCAAATACGAACTTTGCATATAACGCAAATAGCGAAACGCATTCCAACCCTGCAGCTGTACTATACGCTTTCAGACGGCTTGCACGGAACCAAGATTTCTATCCAGTTGGTGGATTTGCTCCAACTGTATGGGTGTTGAATGAAGTCTTCTTGTTCTGTTTACCCGAATGCTTTTTGCAGACATCAGCCCGCAATGCTAGCGATGAAAATGGATTTCGAATCCCGAAAATTCGGAAGGAAGACAGGTCGGTTTTAATGCCCGGCTTATTATCTATCGCAAAAGTTGAACCGAGCATGTGTGAAACTGCCCCCACACCTTGCTCGCTTAGCACCGAGATCTGGGTGCTGACAGAAAGGTGGTGTCATACAAGCAAGTATGACATTTGATATCAAAACATCGGTGCCAACCAAGTATGAGATTGTAGAGAATCACAAAACCTTAAGCTGTCATTACCCCGCCGTCCTGTAAGCATACCTAGCAAAGGACCCCATGTCTCGGGCATTCAACGTGCAAAAATACCTAGTAAGCACATAGTCGTACAGAATCAGCCCTACTGCCATTCTTGCATCTTCTGCGAACCACACACATCATCGAATAAAGTAACCTTGTCCTGTCTCACATTTCTTTCTCACGTCCCACAACATGTCCTGCTTGCTTCCGTATTATCACAACGCTGTTACACCCGAGACCACGTTATGTCTTGAGCCTTCAGCCTTCAACGGCCCGAGCCCATCCATCATATGTATTGCAACACACCCAAAACTTTAGAAACTTCCTCATTGGACTCGAAGCTCTCCGTTACTAGATCATATGCTTCTATTTGAAATCCGAAATCTACACCCGCCTCGGCAGCATCGGAAACCAACCCTGGCAAGCGCTGAAAGATACCTTGTGTAACGCACCAACAAGCAGAAAGGCTGAACAAAAACCCGAAGTGCGAAGTACGAAACGCCCCATCCTGCAACGCTTTCTCAGCGCAGTTCAATGTCACAACGACAAACGCCTCACTGAAACAACGTTCGGGTGCCTCAGCACCCGAAGCACTCAGTGAATCCTCCCAACGTAACACAGTATGCAGTATAAACCAGAAACACTGCATCAGCCTCCGCCTCTTCCCAAACTGCCCAAAATAAATAAACAGGAAGGGTCTATACATCCACGTCCACTTCCTAATAGCGTCGGCGTCACGCCGTCAGCTCTGACTACAACTCCTAACAACGCATCCCATTATCTAACCAAGACGACTAGATCGCGGATGCAGGTGCCAGTACAAAGTCAATTCAAGACTTCCTTCCACTTCCAAGCGAGTCAGCAGTCAGGAGTATCTACCCTACCTACCATAGTAACCTCGACCCTAGCATACACCAGTGAATCAAATCCAGTCCAGACATAAAAAAGACCCAGCCAGCCTACCTACCTACTTAAAGCAAGCTAAGCCCAGCCTCAAACCAAAAGAAAAACTAACCCTTAGGTCCGGGGCAAGAAAAACAACAACGGATTCCACGATTCTAGATGTCTATTACCCCAAAGATCTACATATTTTGAGTTCTCCGATGTAACTTTCCAAACACACTATCGATCGTGTTAGCTGCTTACTCCGCACGTATACTATACCTAGATCTGCGGCTCGTTGCATGGATAAAAAAGTTCAAATAGTTTACTGTTAAAGTTCTTATGGCTTTAGCTGGCCATAACACTCCATACACATACACAACGCCACAGTAGCTAGCTAGGTAGTTATACTTCCACTTCTCGCTAGAAAGCTTGAATGACAGTCTGACAGAACGGACATCTTAGACTTTACGGCAATTGATAACTGCATCCGTTCATCCGTCCACGTTATTAGACTAGACCCTAAAAACCATTCCTAGATACCGGTAGGTACGTTATCGTATGTACTGTACGGTACGGTACGCCCAATGTTTCGGTGGGTAATTAAGTAGCTAGAGTAAACTGCAGCTGAAAGTCACGAGATTCGTTCTCCTGCTCCTTGAGATCGAGATTCTACTTCCACTTCTACTTCTACTTCCACTACCCAGGTTAAGACAGCGGGTCTATGCAGGTATGTATGTCCCCAAGCCGGGTGCGGCCGGGCGGTGTAGTGCCAGCGCATATTCAGCTTTCCGAGGTAAGAAACCATACATACATACAGTACATATGTTGGTGGGACTAGCGGGAAGCTGCAGATATCGTCTGAACCGGCGTTCTCGTGGGATTTCGAGAAGAGAGCATCTCTCGGGTGAGCCATAGTTAGACGATAGTGTTTACAGTGCTGAGACTGCAGACTGCAGAGTGTAGAGTGTAGAGTGTGAACTGCAGACTGTAGTTGTTGAGAGTAGAGACTAGAAGTTTTCAGATGTACTCTTCAAATTATTTCGTATTGTGTAGCACTGTAGCTAGCTATCTCCATCGATGGATGAACAGGCGTTGAGGGAACGTGAGATCGTGACTCTGGAATGCAGATTGACGCATATCTACAAACAGAAGAAACGCGCTATGAAATGTGCCGTGACAGACCGGTCTAAATCCCCCTTCCCAAATCTCCATCCATTCCCCCCAGCGCCTTTGTAAACATCACCCAATTATAAACACCGTATTATGTATGAACTCTCATCTCAAGAATCCTCATTGCCATCAACTTGCTTCCACATCTTCACACTGCTGATCTCCATCTGGCCAGCGCCTGGCGCCGACCATGTTGGGTACCACTGTTTCTGGGAATTCCAGAAATCATTCTTGGCTGTAAGGCTTTCATCAACCCACGGCTTCCCGCTCGCGCCATCCTTGAACCAGCCGTTGGTGCCTCCCACAGCGACATTCAAGATCAGGTAGAATTCCTGGTCAAACGGAGTCTGGTCAAGGCCAGTCTGACTCCAGGCATCGACCAAGCGGGTGCCATTGCTGTCGGAAGCTGGGAATGCGCCGCGCTTCCATAGAGGCTCATCGAAATTAGTGTACAGGACTTGAAGAATATTGGTGTTGATGTAGGTGAAGAGATACTTCTGAGACCACTCGAGACCGAAGGTGTGTTCTGTGGCAGCATATGTGGTGTGTAGAGCGGCCCTTTTTACGTTGGTACGCCACCATGCATCATTCGCTGGGTCGGGACCCCAATGGAGGGCCGAAGATATAATGTTATTTCCGCCCTGTTGGTAGGTGTGGTTGTTTCCTCGGGACTCCATGATATCGATTTCCCCAGACAATGGCCATGGACCATAAGTGTCATTCATAGGCAACATCCAGATCGCAGGCCATAACCAATCACCAACGGGCAGCTTGGCGGTAACTTCGACACGGCCATATTTGATTGATGCACCGGCCTTCGTGTTGATACGTCCAGACTTCACAGGTTGAATAATCGTGCCGGTCGTTAAATTTGTAATCGAGACGCAGCTCGTGAGAGAGTTGGACGTACAAGTGCCGTCGGATGTGAGGTTGATGACGGTGTTGGACTCAATGAGGGAGGCATCTTGGAGGGTAGGCTTGATGATAAGCTTGCCATCTTGAATGAAAACATTCTCGTCTGTCAAAGTTGTCTGCTCAAACTCGCCATTACTATGCAAGGCTGTTAGTGTAGTCCTGCTGATATCATGTAAAGGGAGGAGCTTACCCAAACCCGCCAACTTCAGCTTCCTTTGTCCAGACTGCACTGTTGAGTCCTTCAGAGAAATTCTCGTCAAGAACGATTTGGTACTTGTGGTGTACTACTGAATGGAGCCCATCATATACCAAGAAACCAGCAAGTGCAACTCCTATGGCTAACCCTATCAACGGAATAATTGTAACCCATTTCTCCTTTGGATCTTTCTTTTCTTTCCACGGCTGCTCCACCTCTCCTTTCCTTACTCGCCTCGAATGGAAATATCTGGAGGGCTCTGGGCCTGCTTGTAAGGCAGATGAGGAACCGAAAGATGACGCCGGTCTCGAGTTGAATTGGGAGGAGAAAGGGTTCGTGGGGGGTGCTGGAGATATTTCTTCACCGAACGGATCTCCCCTTTCGCTCTGTGGAGTCACAGGATGCATTGGTGTTGCGGTAAAAACAGCGGAGCCACCTCTATGCTCCATGTTGTACTGTGTTCCTCGGCGAGGGGGAGGAGCGCAAACGGAATTATATTAGATATTAATCGGGAGTGTGTATATGAGAGGAGTAAACAACGGACAACGGCAACAGCAAGCTTGAATCAACTTGGTTGCAATTGGCAGCCTCAAAAACGAGAGTTGAGGTATGTTGGTTGAAGGTTGTGAGTGAAGTCTTGAGTTGTAACTTGTAACCGGCGGTACTGTCAGGGTATATTAGTGAGGATGCTTGCTAGCCATGCTGCACCCAGGGTACAGATTGCCGCGAGAAGGAAATAGGCGAGAAGGGCAGAGTGGATGGGTGGTGGATGGGCTAGAGTGTTCAGCGCTGATTTCAGTATAGTCTGGCTTAAGTGCTTGACGACGATAGCCTGAATGATATCAAGTACAGCTATACTGTAAGCGTTAAAACTGATAAAGTGCAAGATACCTTAGTGTGGAGATTGGGTTCAATAATGGGTGTGGTACCTTCCGCCGGGGGGTCTATGGCCAGCTTGGGCTATGTAAGCCGACTGCTACTGTACGGAGTACAATTCACTCCGTAAGGTACTCGAGGTATGTGCAGAGGGACAGTATTAGGTCGGTAAAGTACCTAAATTGTTGTCACTCACTCCTGCTCGTGCTCGTGCTCGTGCTCATCCTGCACGCAGCTTGTCCTACATTAATATTAATCTCACCGCATGGGGACGGATATTGCTCAGCGAAGGTCAGCATCTACTTGCAAATTGCCATTATTGCAAGTATTGTCATCCGGACGGATGGTACAACTCCCGATGCCCGGTCCCGAAAACCTCAGCATCGTCATAGACTCATACTCGAGTAAAATGCCGTATTTTGCAGTTTGCCATGTTTTCTCGTAAAAGCCCATAGAGTTTTGACGTTGGCTTTGGCTTTGATCCACTAAACTGCCCGCTTTCCTTTCTGAGCCAGGCGCAAAGACGCCCAGCGCGCCATGCTCGTAGCTTCCTTTTGGTGAGACTAAGCCTCAGAACCTTGAAAAGTGGCTTGCAACTGCAGCTGCCCCTGTCCGGACCGTTGGGCTATCGCCGATTTAGAGGATAATCCATTCTAGAAAGTACGGAGTAGGCGCTAAACCAGGGGTTGCCGAGCAGGGCATTGAAGATCTACCTAGACGCGATGCTACTACCCCTTGCAAAGTCTATTGATCCGGAAAGCAACATTAATTCCGCTCGTATTTACGTGTATATCATAATTCGAGATCAAGGTAGGGATGGCTGGCCCAGTATATACTAGAGTACACGCGAGGCCTGGGAGATTAAATCTCAGATTGATTGGTACTTGATAGCAATGATATCTCTGATTTCCCCCAGGATCTAGAAGCGAGCCGCCGCAGCCTCGCCAGCAGAATATGCTTTGCTTATAGGTAGCTTTGACCTCATCGCTCTCTCACTACTGCATCACAAAACTCTTTCTTATAAGTGTATATGCAAGAACTGCATCGAGCCCTAGGGAAATACGAATTGACCCTGCCGAGCCACGCTTTTAGTTCTGCTTGGTTACAAGTTTCCAGTAGAGCTGTTTTGCCCCACAACTTCCTGACACCCTCTGACTTGCATTAGCTTAGCATTATACCTAATCTAGCTATGCGTTTTATATTCTCTTGGCATTGTCTTTCGAGCTGTTTTGGTAAAAAGTGCTCGTATAGTGGGTCCATAACACCTTACCTGACTTTTACCCCTATTTTTATATAAGGATCTGCAAGGCTTTTACCTTTTTGGGTCAGGAACGAGCAGATGTGGAGCATTCGAAAAGTCGTCGTACGTACGACGACTTTTCCATGAGGTTTACAGAATTAGTTTAGCCTCGCTTAATTTGTTGTGGCATTGGATATACTTCTAGCCAAATTGAGGTTAATTCGTCGTGTTCTTGAGTGGGGCAAAACAGCTCTAGTCTAGTTTGTTTCAACCATCTTGACCATGCTTTACGATATTATTTATGTTTTCAAGTTTTCCTTCCAACACCGGCAACACGGCCCAAGTTCCACATTTCCACATTGCCACCCCCACACCCACAGACCACAGTCACATGTGAAGCGGGACGTAGCGAATCTACAGTAGCGATGCGGGAGGACCCCACCATCAGTTCGGGGCTTCACATCCAGTCGTCTCAGTTTACAAGTACGGACTGTAAATTTACTGCATCTATTTCTAGACATCTCGTGTATGTCGCCACGGCCAAGGGTCGCAGATCGCTGGCGACTCTGCAGCTGTCAAACAGGAGCCCAGAGTCTGGACTGCCAGACTTGCATACAAGTACAGGTGTTTCCACTCATACGAAGTAAGTTCAAGTCCAAGAGCCCGGTTTGAGGCATTGGGGATAAATGCAAGTTCAAGGTTTTGATGGCTATCGCTCCAGCCATTCTGGACGCCTCCGAGTAGTTCTGTGGCTGGTACGACAAGATTCTGCACGGCATGAATTTATGTGGCTGACTGCGACGAGAAGAGCATTGGAGACGGTGAAGCCAACGCAGAAATCTGTTTTCTATCTTTCATGTTCGGAGGTTGAAATTTTCGTCTTCACGGCAGGGATAACAGGAGAGATCCACCCCACCCACTCTACACCGTAGATCTTTACTGCTGTTTGCCTTGTTTTCGTATTTGATGTCAGCTACAGACCTTGTTTTCGTATTTTATATTAGTTACAGATAGCGTGCTCCATGGTCTCTTTTTCTTTTTTTCGTATGCAAAGCTAAACATGCTCTGTAAACTCTATTTTGGCATGCAAAGATAAGCATACATCGAGGATAGATGCTTGCTGCTCACCCATGGGCATGGATTGGTTCCTGCAGCCATATTCAGGGCATTCCAGTTTCTCGCGGATCAAAACTTGCAGCTCAGCGCGAATTCTTGGGTATTTTATTTCTATTTCTGTTGAGTTTACTCCGATGCACCTTCTCGAAGTTTAGTCCTCAACAGACGGGAAGTTTTGACGCGCAAACAGCATACCAGGCTCAGACCGTTCAGCTGCGAATTCCAATAGTGCCAAACTTTGTGAGTATTGGAAAGAACCCCTAGCGTGGAGCCTCAAGTTCCCGTCCCTTTGCTATCTCCTCCCAACTAACAATTGGAAAAGGCCTTTAGCAAGAATAAACCCTATATATAGCGTCTTGCTTCACATCCCGTCATCTCATTCCTATCATTTCTTTTCTTCTTGCGAGCTCGAATTCGAAAGCAGAGTAGCGTTATCCTACAGAACGAGAATACTTCCAAAGCTCCAACATAGCTCTGCTTGTGCATCTGTTCTAATGCATCCTATTCTTCGATCCGCTCGCTGTACCTGATAACTGGCCAAGGAGGCTCAGCTGAGGAATGTGCTTCTGTTATCGTAGATCCACGACTTCATGCACCAACCCGCGTCCCTATCTCTGAGGTATCATCGTCGTATTTTGTTATCCCTGCAGAGCGTGTAGATGTTAGATATTCCAAATACCTATCAATAGCAATTTATGCTCTACCTAGCTTTCTTCGGTCCCTCTGCTAGTCGCGACCATTAGACTATGCTTGGTATATTGAAGCGACGACAGCTCCTCCTCTTCACCCGTCGTGTTTAGCATGGAAATAAGCGGTACTTTACCGACAGTGTTCATATTTTTCTCTTGAAAACTTAATTGAAAAACTCCACGTTCTTTTAGAATCCATCTAAATCTCAAAGCCAGCTCCACTTGAGATGAAGTAGCTATGAATTTTTTGCCATAGAGACATGCACTAGCATTGAGGGCTGCGCTGTTCTCCACATTTCCCAACACACCTCTCCGTCAAGTGAAAAGTGAGATTCTGGGAGAGCGGTGGGAGGGGGTCACGAAAACAGTAACCCTACATAGATGCGTCGAAATTGCTTCCATCAGGTGCTATCACAACTCACATTACCTTAAAGGATTGTTCTCTGATGCCAACAACATCTCCCAGTAAGGAGCGCGGAACATTTCTGCCTTAATCGACACTGTCAGTGACGATGCTGCGCCATCTAGATCTGTGACCATGACTTGGCAGATTCCGAAGACTGAAATTAAGATATCTCATTAATGCTTGTAAAGCTACTGTCCATATATAGCTTTCTGCCTCGGAATCCTCAACTTCCTACATGAAATCCTGGCTTCGGATGGGGTGGGGGCAAAGGATCAGATCAGAGCGAGGCGGATTCTGAAGCGCAGGCGATTCGGCAGCCTAGGCCGTGTCATCCTTTCTTCGGGATACCTGTCAGCAGAGGTAAAATCAGTAGGAAGGGATTGTTTCTGAGTGTGGTGCTGTCTTGAACTTACAAGACACGTGGACGTGATGATGCTTCGTGGTTTGGCCTTACTTGTAGCTCGGCTATTTTCAGGGGTTGCACTTCTTCATAGTGGGGTGCGAAAGATGTCTGCAAGTACTTGAAGTTACTAGGGTAATGAGTAATACCTACTGTAGTATCATAAAGAAAATCCATTTTCCCCGTGATATAGTTTGTGCATCTTATTACAAGCGTGGAAATATCTACGCACATTTGAATTGAGCATTTGATCGAGTAGCTACCCAGGTATTTGACAAACTTGGCCAGAAGCAGCAACAGAGGCAGGCGCAACACGAAAGTGCAAAACCAACACCACTTGAGAAGTCTCTAACAAGACGGGAAAGAACGATCAAGCAACTGACTCACTGCCAGCGTACTGCAACTGCGGAAGATCGCCGCGAAAATGCTCGTGCCCGTAACAGCAATTCGACTCGCTCTCAACACCGCACGACTGAATCTTCGCAGCGGGCCTAGTTCTTGTCCTTGCATTTGCTCATGAAGAGATCTCGAATATTTGGTGTCAAGTCAGGAATTTACATAATGGACTGCACATGTATGTACTGCCAGAAACGTGTTGTGAATGTATTGCAACTGCAATTGCATTTGCATCGCGAGCAATGCGCGCGAACAGCAGCACTGCTTCTCAAATAATTCTGCCATGAAGTCCGCGACCGGAAGGGAAGGGACCCGTGGTAGCATATCGCTTCACGCAAAATTGCGTACTCGCCGGAAGAGGAAGGAAAGGGGGAGAGAATAGCAACCCCAATGCGGATTAGCTCCGCGTATAAACCCCCCCTCCAGATCGAAAATTTCCCCGCCGCCGCTGAGATCGCTTTCTTCCAACAACTTTGTATTGAAAAGCGCAACATGAGAAGAGTCCACGCAGGGAGTATTGCTGGGGGATAGCAAAATTGGACGTCTCACTCGGGGTTTGGGCATAATTATTTGCTGGATGGTGGATGTGAAATGCGCCTTGCTGAGAGAATTAAGATGAACGTCGTGTATTTCCTGAAGCTGCTCTAACGCGGTTTTGTGAGCGTTTGGGGGAATTTGCACGAGTCTCCCAAGCCAGACTTTGATGTGAATCTTTAATAGTAAATATTGCAAGTGGCCGCACCCTAGACACTAAAAAATAGGAGGAAGACAAAATTATGAGCGGATTTCTATGGTGAAATCCAGTCGGAATTGCAAGAAGCTACTTCGATGTAGTTTTGATTTAAATGAGAAATCCTAAGACATGAACAGGTCCACATTGAGCAGTGCCTCCACCGGAGACTCAAGGGAATACATTATGAATCACAAGATGGCTTCCCCTCCAGCACTTACTTATGCTTCTGTACCTCCCCATCAATACCAAATCGTCACATTACCCTCCACATACCCTACCAAGACAAAATCCTTCACGATCGCCGTTCCCGCAGCCAGCCTCTGGAAATCCGCAGCAGTGCAAGTAGTGAACTCCATAAGAGTATAGCAGACCTTCTTGGGATCTTCAGGCATCTGATGCTTATACTGGAAACTGGAAGATGGTCCTGATGTAGAGTAGTCGGCTATGATCGAGCCTTGTCCCGTAGCGATATCAATGTGAGACATTGCGCGGTCGAAGATGCGATATGCTGTTTCGGGTTGGTAGTAAGGAACTGAACACAAGTTAGAGAGACTTGAGGGGGTTTGCAAGGAAGGTGCTAGCTGACCTCCATGAGCGGCATCGAAAACTCTTGAAAATGAGAGCTTTCCATGCTGGCGAACTACACCTCCTTCGTATGTGGCAATGGCATTGGTGCTGATATTTGCGTACCCGGCTGCTGTGAAGCCCTTGGAAAGTTTTGAGCTGATGGCAAGACTTCCTCTTTCTCCGGCGATCCCTGCTCAATCATTTAGAGCTGTACGACGGTATGCCAATAATGAATGTGGAGGCTTACAATTTCCAATGTAGTCTCGATCTCCGTACATCAACGCTACTTGTATTCGCCGATCCAGAAGATTTCCTAGCATATCGAGAAATCCACCTCTAGTGATGTCGCCCTCGGCCATGACACCTAAATGCGTGTGAGTAATTCGGGTTTCTTTTGTTTACTATCTGGAGAGATTGCCCAGGTCGCTGCATAGAAAAAATCCGGATATGAGATGTCACTTACTGTTGTAGACTACCTGATTTTGGTACGTAAAGTTCAGTGGCACACCAAGAGCCGACTGGACCCAATGCCGGTTCAAAAAGCCAATTTCATATTTTGATGGTGTGGGATCAGGTGTGGTATGTCCAATGTCAAAGGCGCCATGCTGACTCCATTATTAGTTATTAGGAATGGGACGGAAATGTCCATGAGAAACTTACACCAGAATTTAGTAGCACGTACTCAACATCTAGAGCGCAGTAACCGTAGGCCGCTGAACAAGCAGTATTCACAGTCACATTATTGCCATAGTTGTCCGGGTCATAGATGGCACCGAGGCCCTGGCACTTATCAATAAGCCCTGTGCAAGTGGTGAGGTTCTTCATTGCGGATTCATATTCGGCGTCTGTGATGGCTTGGAAGCCATAGGTGTTGTTCCGCGCCATATCGGGTATGAAGCAGCAGTAACTTTGAAGTCTATCCCGCCATTAATGATACCAACGTGTCGAGGTTGATCACCTTTGCACGTCCGAGAGCACCAGCGGCTATCTTGTCATTCTGCTTCTCGATAAAAGATGCTAGTCCAGAACCCCAGTGACCCCCATATGACTCGGCCCAGATGCTGAGTTCATTGTTAGGCGAATTACACATATGGAAGCTAGTTGCCCGTTAGTAATCTACTAATCATCACCAGCAATGTAGCCAAAACTTACTCTCGAAGCCAGGCCTGCAAGAAAGTCCAAACAGCTGGCGCAGCATTACCTGTGGAATTTGCAGTATTTTTTGAGTTGAGAGATGGGAAAGTTCCCGCGGAACATTGTGGGGTCTAGTGGAAGATGCACGTATCCGCCGAAAGAACGAACTCCTGGAGTTGTCTCGCAAATGAAAGTCTCGGTTTGCGTCAGTGATGATTGCACTGGGGCGTAAGCCCATAAGGATATTTACATACTTCTTTGTAAGATATAGTGATACTCTCACCAAATCTGGAGTTGACGACCGTGATTCCTTCAGGAGTTGGAGGAAAGTATTGACCAAAGACCATACACGGAAGAAGGGTAGCAACCCATGAAGGGCGAAAAAATAAGAGCATAATAAAATGATTAGATGAAAATGCTCAGAAGCGACAGTGATTAGGAAAACGAGTGTGAGTTGAGAGGCATATTTGAAGCACTTCAAGGGGTTTAAGTATCTTGACAATGCCCCTGACTTACGACTTGAGCGGATGGCTCTGGAAGCAGCCTTCGCATTAATCTTAAAAGTACGAACATATACTCCAGTTGAGTCTAGCGCGAAGATGCACTTCACCGGGATATTGAAGGAGTTGACGTCGTCGTGATGAGGCGTACGTGAGGTTTAAGAGCAAAAAGCTTGGACCACACGTATTGGGCTCTTCAACCAATGGCAATGGAATGAATACGCTATGGGGACTTGGAAGTATCCGTACAGTACAGTACCACGCCTTCTGATGAGGTCACAGTACGGCGTGCGTTTGAAACAGAATGAGCTATCTTGAGACGGTGCGGGTGCCCACAGGACCTGGACTAGTAAATTGGCACAACGTTTGGAGATGCTGGCCGCAAAGGTTATAGCAATTAATAGCAAGCTTTTCTCGGCTGGTTACTCATCCATTACATGAGATATGATCAAGACTCCAATGCGTAATGAGTGAAACGAAAGGAGGGGAAGAAGAAAAGAGAATAATGTACAAATACGAAGTACTGTGCGAGTACGAGTAAAGAAAAGCGGGGTCATGAACCCTGACGCGCTTGCATCAGCGGCTCCTACCGGTAATGTGATGTCGTGCTCTGAGAGCTGTACTTGTAAGTAAACATCATTCACATCGCTTCCCTTCCCTAAGTTCCCTTCCCTAAGTTCCCTTCCCCTCTCACTCACTCTTCTGTACATAAATACCTATTTATCCAAATTTGTTTCCTTCAGGTATCCTATGCCACCATAACAAGTAACAATACGATACGGTCCAAAGCCACCACAATGGCCTCATCCCAAACACCTCTCCTCACAAACGATGACGACTCCTCCATCCACTCCTCGACCATTGCCCGAAAAGCGCAATCTAGACAACAAGATATAACCCGATATGTAGCCTTCTCATCCGCCATCCTGTCCTGCCTCTGCGCGGGTTCCATTACCGCATATTCGCTCTACGGGCACTTGTTCCAAGAACGACTCCGGTACACGCAGCTGCAGGTCAACATCGTGATTATCGCCGCCGAACTAGCTCTTTATCTACCGGTACCGGTGTTTGGGTATCTCTGTGATCGTGTTGGACCTGCGCCGCTATCATTTGCAGCTTCGATTATGTTTGGTCTCGGATATTTGCTTGCGGCGTTGACATATAGGAGTGGGGCGAAGGATATTATGGGATATACACATGAGAGGGGCTGGCCGCTTTGGGTGATGGTTGTAGCTTTTGTGATTATTGGTTTGGCGACTACGGCTATGTATATCAGTGCCGTTACTACTTGTGCGAAGAATTTTGGCCGGGGGAAATATAGAGGGTTGGCGTTGGCTGCTCCCATTGCTGCGTTTGGACTCTCCGGGATGTGGCAAAGCCAGGTTGGGAGTCGGATTCTATATGAGAAGAAGTTAGATGGGAGCAGAGGCGATGTGGATGTGTTCAAGTTCTTCTTGTTTTTGGCTATCACACTGGTTGCGGTGGGCTTGCTTGGGACATTTCTACTGAAGGTTGTAGATGAGGATGAGTTGATTGATGAAGCTGTGGAGGAACTTGAGAGGAGCGGTCTTCTGGAGGACAGTGAGTTCTTTAGACGGGGTGCAGATAGGGGTTATGGCTCCATTGGGAGCGGATCTGACGAAGAGGCTGAAGAAGCTCGCCGAGTTGAAGAGGCAAAAGCTTCGGAAGAGGAAGAGGCTCGGAAGAAGACCTGGCTCTTAAATGAGGAGACCCGTAGGTTCTTGAAAGACAGAACTATGTGGTGCCTCGCTGCGAGCTTCTTCTTCATCTCCGGTACGTTATTTCTGATCCCTAATCTTACTCAATTCTAACAATTTCCAGGCCCCGGGGAAGCATTCATCACCAACTTGGGTACCATAATCGGCACCCTATACCCTCCTACCCGCGACCCAAACCGCATCCCAACCTCAGCCGCCACCCACGTC
>QGMF01000043.1:0-92893 GCA_007821475.1 Lachnellula arida | reverse complement strand
TTATTATAAGTTATAGTAATAGTAGCAAAGAGAAGATCTTAATACAATCCCTAATAATCTAGTAAGTTAGCTAGTAAGTAATTATTACCTTAATACTATTATTAATAAATATAATAGAGGAGGAATTTAAGCTCTTCTTAAGAGATATCACTTAGGCCTACCTATAATCGAAGTTATTACTAGCACGAAAGATCTTTATAGAACTACTATAAGAACTTTATTATTTATTCCCTAAAGGAATAATTATAATTATCTTAAAACCTTTATATAGTATCGCAGAATTAGAAACTTACTAGTAGGTGACCTATAATAAATACTATAAGGAGAACCTCTAGATAAAGACCTTAATCTATAACTTATACTTTCTTATTACTAAATTAAAGGATAGATTTAGCATAGTAGGAATACAGATAGATAATACGATTATCTTAGCAGATAAGGCATTTGCAGAATTTAAGGACATCGAGCTTAAGAAGGCAAAGCTTATAGTAAAGCCTAAGTAGAAGCTAATATTAATAGATATATTAATCTTTAATAGCTATATTTTGATAAAGACTAGCGATAGCGAGGTCGCTCTATGTTAGAAGGAGTAGGGGAAGAAGCTTACTCTTATTAATATAAAAATAGAGGACTATAAGTAAGTCTATATCTAGTAATAAGCTTATAGAAGTTATATTTTATCGATCTATTAACTAGAAGCTATATTTAACCTCTTAATTATAGTATAATACTAAGATCTAGATGTTAATAAGACTAATAAGCTTAATAAGCGCCTTAAGTAGTAGATAGAGAACCTTAACTATAGCCTTAATTATATTGCTTTAGACCTTTAGAAGCTTAAGTTATATATCTTTATAGATAGATTATTTGCAAATAATAAAGATTTAAGTTCCTAGCTTAGTTATATTATTATTATTATAAATAAAATAATATAACTAGACAAGTTTATAATAAAGGGAAATCTTATCTACTAGAGCTTAACTAAGAGTAAATAAGTTATAAGAAGTATCCTAGCCTTAGAGATCTATAATATAATAGGAGGAGTAGATATTACGATTATAGTTAACTCTATTCTTAAGATAATTATAAAATAGCTTTACCTACTACTAGTTCTAATAGTAGTCTATACTAACTTATATTCCCTATATAAATATCTTATAAAGCTAGGGATAATAATAGAGAAGCGCCTTATAATTAATATTATAGGACTTTGCAAGTTATATAAGTATCGCGAGATTTATAAGATCCGCTAGATTAATAGTAATAATAAAAGCTAATCTAAACTATATTTTAGAAGCCTTTATTAATACAAATATCCTTACTATTCGGATTAAGGGATAGGTAAAGAGACTAAGAGGAGAGAGAGGAGAGGTAGAGAGAGGAGAGGAGCCCCTGCGCTAGGCCTATTCGAGATGCCTAAAACGCATATTTAGAGTGTTTCTACGTATGGATTCTAAGTACTTTAATATAAGAATACTTTCTTATTAGTTTCTCGATCTTATCTCGCGGCTGCTAGCGCAATAGCGTGGGAGGAGGATTTTGCTTATACTTAGAATATAGTTTGCTATCACTTACTTTAGCGATTTTCTTTTATATAATAGTTATTTGGTTTTAATAAGGCTTATGCTATAGAGGTAGTAGTAGGTATAAAGGAGTGTGGATCGCATCGCCTGTCCTAAAAGGGAAGTATTAGTATAAGAAGAGAAGTTGCTAGTATTAGGATATATATATTATAAGAGCGATGCCGAAAGACTTTGCAGTCATGTGACTTAGCGCATGATAACTAAGCAGCGATGAGGTTATCCTTATTGCTGCAGCTATAGCTAGAACCTTCCTCCTTATACATAAATGAAACCATAGATATAATATATATAATACTAGTACTAGTACGAGAACGAGAAGAGAGAAGTGATCACCCTATAATACTAATATATTTAGATCCTTCGGCCCCACCGCGTAAAACAAATAATACTAGTATTACTAAGTCTAGAGACTAGTAGGACTTTACGTACACTCTTTGCTATGAATTTATAAAGGACTACTTATAGGTAGGACCTAGGGAATCGATAAATACGTATTCTATACTACCCTCTATATTAATAGTTTTATTAAGGTTAATATATATTTTACGAAAAGTCACGTATGTGCACTATGCCTAATAGGGCTATGTCTAATACCTTTTTGGACGACACGAGACTTATATTTTAGAAATCTTCGTTTATACTATATCTACAACTATATCTCTAGGCATATAGAAAAAATCATACCTAAATCGTGATTTTAAGCTCTTATAAGAGCTTCAAATACCACTTATACTTAATTTATCAGGCTATGTATGTCAGGATGACTGCATATTAGGGTGGTGAAAGGGAAGGGGATGTCTTCTAAGCTATGCCCTAAGGGGCCCTGATATGCAGGCTAGCTAGCGTTGCGCTAAGGGAAGATAGCGCTAGGCATCACGTGTAACGCGGTACACGTGACAATGTAGGGAAAATTCGATATCTTAGAGCCACTTTTCCGCCTAAAATCTAGTATTTTGGCGCGAAATCTAGTCTCCCCCCTTCCTAAAACCACCTTATTTACTACGCTAAATGATTAAAACGTATCATACCGTCTTAACTCACCCATAAGATATTTTTCACATGCTCTCGCTGATGCACCTGCTGAGGAAGGGTATTTGATTAGTCTAGACACCTAGAGTGGAGTGAGTTAAATAGGGACTTTTAACCCCAGCATATAAGAAAGTGGATATCCTATAGCTCCACATATGCTTAAGCACCCAATCGCATGATGCAAAAGGCCTTAAGCGAGAGCATGTAAAAAAATATCTTATGGGTGAGTTAAGACGGTATGTAAAAAACAAAATCCACTTTTATTTTCTATGTAAAATACGGTTTCGTAGTTAACTCCTCCGATGCCCTAGTACTAGGGCCATCTACGGAGTAGCCATTGAATTCTATACCTTCGTAGAGTACCGTTACAGTACATTAGGATTCTGCATTTTATGGAGACAGCCCACAATTTAATATTTATTCAGGGGGGCGAGAGAGAAGCATTCGGAGAAGTCTTGGCATTGAAATTTAAGCTTTCGGATAAGTCTTGGCATTCGATTGACCTCTTCCGCCATCACAAAGACAAGACTGCGTGCAACTACTGGAGTATACAAAGCTTCTGACCCCGGAAACATTGGTTAAAGTCCACGCGGCAGTAGTGTGGCAATGGCAATACTCGATTTTTTTATATCTCTGAAACTGGGGCTGTTTTCGCTCTATGTAACCTACCATTGTGACTGACCATTCAGAGAGTTTAGATGTAACAATTATAGGCTCCTAAAAGGTCTGAACTCAGTATAAGATTGCTTTGGCTTTCATCTCTCTTACTGCTCTGCAGATCTATACTACTAGGGTAAAGAGCCAGTCATCAGTCGGGGATCTATCCTTCCGCTAAAAGACGGCTCGTACTAGGAAATCTAGCCGAGCCCTTTGACTCTTTGAGGCTTTAGAACGAAAGCTCTTTCAGATGACGATAATGCCACAGCTGAAGCCATCAAGAAGAGCATTGAGGCACTGGGCGGTCTTGAAGACTACCAACGACCGGGGAGGAGACAATTCAAGGATTCTCACGGACTGGCTAGCTCCATTACTTCCAGTTCATTTTTCGAATATTCGATCCGCCCCTTGCCCTTTCGTTAGGGAACGCCACAGCCAAAAGCCAGGCTGTTTTGAGCATCGCATCTGCGAGTTTAGGGGATGCTAAATCGTCCATGTCTCCATACTCCGGAATAGGGCCTTTCCCTTTTTACAGCGATACGCTAGGCACCCTAGCTTCGTAGATGATAATCACGCTCTAGCCGAATATGAGGCCCTTGTTAGTATCGCGTTCCGTTACTGTATTATTTATAGTATATGGACTTTTTACAGATGCAATGGATCTGGTAGCATTCTGGTATCTACAAGTTTGATATGGGGTCTAATCACCTCTAAGCGAGCCTTATCCTTACTACTCTACTGTATCTGTCCCTGGATTACAATGCATAACTCCATTCTACGAGTATCCTCTTTTCGAGAAAATTATGCTCTTCAGACATTTGAAATATTAGCGGCCGAAAGCTTCAGGAGCGTAACTTTATAAGGCAACCAGTGGATTATCACGAAAACTAAGGTTTTAGTAAGGCGCTAGCATCTCGAAGATCCGCTGTAAAAGTCCCTAATCAATTTATTATAATGCGCGGCGTCTGGGGGACTCTTGATAATAAGTGCCGGAATAAGAGGGGTCCGGTTTCTCCACAATATGGAGCCGGGGTACAATTCGTCACCCCACTAGGATACTGGACTTGTGCTACCTTAATATTACCTCCTTAGATATTCCCAGATATGCCTCAAATCAGCTCCTATTGGAGGAATCCGAAGTCATCATGGCTGAGTGCACTAGGTGACGAATATTTAATCGCAGCTTGGAGTGGGCTCCTCATGAGCCCTGGCCTGGTTCAAGCATACCGAGCTATGCTAATGCCCTGCAATCACTTAGAAATTTGGGTATATATATGTATGATCTAACGCGTGTTATTTTTGAGCACGTATTCCGCTTTCGTTTCATTCAGTCACAATACAAGCACTCACGATGATGTTCAAATCTCTTCTGGTTGCTGGGCTATTGCCCACCGTCTTCGCTGCGCCAGCTCCACAGATGAACTACGCAGAGAACACTGGTCCTGTTGGGGGCGTCGACCCGCCTATTCCTACAGTTACTGCAGCTTCTGGTTCTCTGTACGGACCTGAAGATCTGCTTGGAGAGATCGCCAAACCCTCACCTGTTTCTGGTGGCGATTCGGCCATTGTCACCAACTATCCTCTAGTAAATGGCCAAGAAGTGGACGACGATCTCGGGCTGTATCTTGATTTCAACAGTGTTGAAAAGCCACAGCCGATCCGAGGAGAAGCAGGCCAGACGGATCCAGGTCCAAGTAATAAGCCATACACACCACAAACTGTAGTCTACAGTCATTCAGAAACTGAAAGCTAATTTTTTTCAAAGGAACTTATGAATATGAGAAGCTGAACCCAGACTTGTTCGCGCCTCCGGGAACTGACAGCGGAGATACGGCCCAGCTTCAATGGCCGCTTGGTCTCAGTCACAACCGACTTGGCTCAGGAAAGCAGGCTGGCTGGGCTCGGCAGCAAAACACTGATCAATTACCGGTTGCTACTGCCTTTGCAGGTGTTGATATGAGACTTGCCCCACACGCATACCGAGAGCTTCACTGGCACAGTGCAAACGAGTGGGCGCTCATGCTAAAGGGCAGCGTTAGACTCGCCGCCGTGAATGATAACGGCGAGTCCTTCATAGACGACATCAGCGCGGGAGACGTCTGGTTCTTCCCAGCAGGAGTTCCGCACTCGATCCAAGCGCTCGACGAGGGCTGCGAGTTCCTCATCGTTTTCGACGACGGGGCGTTCTCCGAAGACGGCACGTCTCTGGTCTCGGAGCTCTTCATGCGCAACCCCAAGGAGGTCCTCTCCAAGAACCTCCAGACGCCCGTCTCGGCATTCGACAACTTGCCGGATAGCGAACTGTACATCTTCAACGGCACGCCCGCACCCGCCAACATCAGCGCCCAGAACGAGACCGGGCCAGCCGGCATCCTGCCTGCTGCCGATTCGTACAGCTACCACTGGTCGGAGCAGCAGCCGTACACGACGCCCGGCGGCTCCGTCAAGATCCTCGACTCGACGACCTTCCCGCTCGCCACCATGTTCGCCGTCGCGCTCGTGACGGTGCAGCCGGGCGCGATGCGCGAGATGCACTGGCACCTCAACTCAGACGAGTGGAACTACTTCCTGCAAGGCTCGGCGCGCATGACCGTGTTCGACGCCCCGTCGTCCTCGCGCACCTTCGACTACAGCGCCGGCGACATCGGCTACATCCCCGCCACGGACGCGCACTACATCGAGAACACGGGCACCGAGGACGTCATCTTCCTCGAGGTGCTGAAGCAGACCAAGTTTACGGATATTTCCGTCGCGCAGTGGCTGGCGCTTACGCCCAAGCAGGTCGTGCAGGATACGCTGAATTTACCTGATGATACGCTGGCGGGTTTACCCAAGGAGAAGACGTATATCAAGACTGGGAATAAGAATATGACGGCGCTGGCGGCGAACCCGAATGGAACTGGAGCTTATGAGGTTTCGGATTAGGTAGATGTTGTTTTTAAGGCGTTGGATGGTACTAACACTCAGGGGTAGTTTGGCTCATCAAGAGGTTCGCGAAGAGAATAAATTTTTTGATGATTAATGCCTTCATTTACTGTTCACGCATCTCGCTAGTAGTCCTCTTATTGAAAGTCGAGATAGCCATTTTGGGTTGATCACGAAGACCACATTGCTGTCATTTAGCGAGACAGCCCCTTTCTGCTAATCCAATGCGCATGTAAGAGTAGACGAAGAGAACAGACGGGGAAAGTCTACACAAAATATTCAGATGCAAGAGGTACATATCTCGAGGAATCCAATTCGCCGTATTCCAACCGCTGTCTATGCCAAGAAAGCCCTCCCTATCCCCCTATTTTTTCTATCTAATCCCCAGGGTTTCCATCCACACAAACACCAAAACCAACACCAACAACAAAGTAAATCCATAAAGCGCTTAGTATCATACAACACATACATTTCATCCCCAATCAAGCAGAAAGTATATCTTCTATGCCCGTCCAAGATCCCTTTGCCCTCTCCTCCCAATACCCATCTTTTCCACCTTTCAACTTCCATACCTCCTCTCCATCATCGCCGCCATCGACCTTGACGAACCAGCGCGGTACATGCACCTCGCCCTTGGTCTCCTGATCCTTCCGTCTAGCACGCTGGCCTTCTTCTAATTTCGTCTTCAGCTCCTCTGCATCATCGAGATCCCCCCTCTCAGCAGCCCGCTGGTCAGGCCTCAACCTACAATCCGTCGGCGGTAGCTTGCCCTTCTCCAGCTCCGTAATCTCGTTAAGCCCAGCCGCGAAAGTCGTAAGGCCATATCTCTGCGCCGCATTCTCAACTAGCTCACCAGCGCGCCAGATTTCCGCCCCTGACTTTTTGTCGGGGTCGCTCATTTTGAGGTGCGTGGTCCAGGTTCCAGTGAGGCCGAACCCAGTCTGCCCTCCATCTGGTCCGTACGTATCGACTTGTACGTCTTCACTGCGACCGCTGAACATGCCTTTTTGCTTGAATTCGATGGTTGCTTTGGCTCCTGTGCTTTCGTTCGTGACGGTCATGGTGCCGACTGGCTCTACGTATTTCTCGCCCATGACTATATTGCGTAAGAAGGCAGTGGCCACGTTCCAACTGTAGAGCTCATCGCTCCCGTCAGCCAAGTGCAGTGCGATTCGTACGCGGCCTTCGGTGATGAGTTCTGCGCTCTTTCCCCAGAATTTTTGCGTCGGTGCTGGACTCTGGCTTAAGGACCAGTGAGCGGAATCGGCTTGGATGGCCAATCGTACTGGACGGTGAGAGACTTTTTCCACAAGTAACCTGAATCCGCCGGGCACTTCCTTTTCTGTTCTCACTAGCTCAAATGTCTCGCCAAGCATGGGGTTGAAAGGTTTCCGGATTGCTCTTTCTTTAGCCCGATTCGCGCTGAGTTGAGAGATTGCAAATGCGGTAACGTGGAGTAAACGGTGGTCAGCGTTCTTGTGCGATGATGCTGTATCTAATAATTGAGCATACTCAAGCTGTTCGGCCGTGCGTTGTAGGAGAGATAATGGCTCATTTGCACTGACGGGCATACTCAGTGTGCTGAGATCTTTGCCTACGTTTTTCCGTAGGAATCCTATAAGACTAGGGGGCAAAACAGTGGCTGGAGGAACAACTTTGCGGCGTTTAACAAGAATAGGGATAGGAAGAGGGTCCAACGACTTTGGTTTCGCGGGGAATAGCCCAGCTGCACCATTGACGTGAGCGTTGTCATCTTCCTCGGATGATAGTGAGGACGCATCTGTTGCGTCAAATCCATCTTCGGCTTCGGAAGGTTGAGTATCTTCCTCGCTCTGACGACCAATTCTTACGACCGAACGATCTGGATCTCCATTTTCTGCGTCAAAGAACTCGCCCGTTGAAGTGGAATCAATGCTAGCTCGTGACTCAAACGTGGGAGCAGGCACTCGACGGCGCTTACTGCTTGTAAGTAAGGTCGAGAAATCAGCCAAGACAGCATCTAAATCATTGAGCAACGAAGCGCAGTGATCATGCATACTTGCCTCTTCATGCGAACTTCTAGACCTTCGTGCAGAGGAGGTCATTGAGCCATTTGCAGAGATCGTGGTAACAGTTGCGGGAACGGGGACTGCGAGCTGTGATGAGATACCACGCTGGATCATCTGAGGGGTCGTAGGTGCGCTAGGCTTTCTCTTCCAAAAAGGTCTCTTCTCCTGAACTTGTGATGCTCCAAAGTAATCGGCCCCTTCATCTCCGATTGGAGGGCTTGCGCTTGCACTCGCACTTGCATTATTAAGCCCCAGTCCATAATGACTCTTCCTCGACCCTGCAGCTGTGTCTCTTGGAGCGGTATCTTTTGACAACCTCCGAACAGCGTCGCGAGTACCAACGATTCTGCTCACAAGCGCTTCCACTTGTTCCCATTCCCGTTCCTCTGCTGCACTTGAAGGTGGAGCTTGCGTTCCAGGTAGCCTCAAGCGGGGTCCGCCTGCTGGAGGATTTGAATCTGTTTTGACGCCCCGTGCAGCATTGCTGGCTCTTTCGAGAGCCTTGGTCCAATCCTGGAAGTCCTTCAAATTCCCTGCTTTGAGATGCCACACCTCTGCCCCAGAGTCGATACTGATCTCCCTTCGCCTTTCATCAGCTGCTATTGCAGCCAAACTCAAGGGTATAGCTCCTCTGAGGGCAGATGAGTTTCGACTGTAATAGTATGACAATGTGCAGGAAGCAAAATCTAAGGAAAAGAATCGTCTTGCATAGCCTTGACCCCGCTTCCGCCGGCGCTTCTGGAGAGTGCCTACATGGTAGGTTGCCAATGCATCATGGCTCTCGGTTCGACCCATTATTGAAGTGCCCCTGCTGCCACTGTTTCCAGGTGCCAAATGACTCTGTAAACTATCCACGGAGTCCGAGGCCGTCGCCGAGGATTTCGGACTTTGGTTCTTCATAGCCGCGCCTAAGGCGCCTTGCAGATGATGCGTTGAATGAGGAGGCGCATTCGAAGGGTATGTGAGGAGGACGAAAGTAGCCGTCTTTGAAATTGCCTTTGAAAACGTATTGTCGAATACTAAGCCATACATCCCTCCATGCCCCGGGCTCACTGCGTACGTCCCCATAGACACTTTGTCCGCTTCGCATTTGCCGTGCCATTGTATCGCTATGAAACCCTTTGCTTTTAGTTGTTCTTGAGCTGTAGATGCATCGTTTCGCGAACTCGAAGGGCGTCGTGAGGAGTTGTCGTCAACTTGTTGGAGAGAGACATCATCGAGGGCCGGATACTGCGGTGTTCCACCAGGCGTTGCCAAATTGCCTGTACCTGGGTGCTTGAATATCCCAAAGTTTCTGCCAGATGGTCAATGGAGTACTTGGGGTTTGAGTGAGATTTCATACATGGACTTCTTGTGCGGCTGAACACTCCAGGAAATGGTATGCCCTTCCTCTACCTTCACCCAACGGACAATATACGACTACCCGCATCAGTTCAATATCTCTGTCCCCTGGACTCAGAAGCCAACTCGCATACCTTGCTGTGAATCTCCAATTGCTCCAACCCAGCCATCGCGCCGATAATTTGATGTTCAGGAACAGCTGGCGCATTCAAGCCTCGCAGGATGCTCGAGATGGCGATTCTCAGATACCAGCGGAGAAACCGTCGCGGCCTTTCATAAGACTACAGTATGTGGCTGGTACAAGAACTCGGTATGGAGGACAAATTAATATCGAAGAGGGTCTACTCGAAGTTTTTGTTTACTCCGGGCTGAATGACGTTGGTCTGTAGAGCTTGCGATGGGACGGTACCAAGGTACTTCGTACTTTGTCTAAATTGGCGTGTGAAGAGCCACGGAAGGCTGGCGAAGTTGCGTAAACACAAGGATTGAGTTTGAGTTTGATTTGCAAGCAAAAAGATGTCAAAAGAAGTGTAAAGAATCTGGGGAAATTATGAGGAAAGGACCATCTAGCAAGTAGTAGAAGGATTACGAATTTACGGCACGGGAAGAAGACGTGGTGTTACGGAGCAACGCAGGCAAGAAATAATACCACGCCGCGTCAGGCTCTGTTACACTCCGTAAATAGGTCTCTGCGGCTGATACAGTACCGGCCTGTTGGGTTAGACACATGTACGAGTACATGTTACCCTCGAAGTTACCTACGGCTCACCTCAGCAATTAACCCACCACCGACCAGCGACCAGCGACCAGCAGTCAATAACCAGTCTCGGTGTACTTTTACGTAGAAGACAAGCGTCGGCATTGATGTCATGCTTATTGCCAAGTCTTTCTTGATTACTATGGACTTTAGCTCTAGGCGGCCGTGTGCTTAGAGAGCATTCATTCGCCCACATCAATTTTCCTCCAAAGTATGCTCCCCAGTAGTTTATGATTTTTATACACAGTATGAAAGGCTCATCCCAATCCAGCCTCAATAACTCCCAAGATCCAGTATGCTTTTCGATGCAAGTCATGTTTAATTTAGCGTGGCCTGCTCACCTCACTCATATGACGCAACTTAAACCCGTTGCACAGAGCTTTCATGTCCGGGTAGGGGCTCTTCATCAACTCAAAGGCATTCGGAACTACTCGCACTGGCCATGCATTGACTCTAGCCAGCTGCCCAGCTTTGAAGCAAAGGTAGAAATACCCAGGATGTTTGGTATCCAGGCAGAAAGCGTAGACAGACCTCTTTGGGTTGGCTTCGGTGTAGGTAGTCAACCATCGTTCTAATTCATAGTTAGTAGTGCTGTATTTTCCACAAATGCATCTTGACATACCTGTATCGGCCCTGCTACCAGATTGGTACTTGTCATGTTGCATCATCTCATCAACTTTCTTGGCCATGGCCTTCACATGGTCCACGATCAATTCGTCCAGATCACTGTAGGTGTATTTGCCGCCAATACGAAGTGTCCGCCCCACAGAGAATTCGTTGTCTTTCTGGAGCTCAAGAACATCGATGTGCTGATACACACCATCCGCGACTTTCCAAGTAACAGCAAGATGATCATTGCCCTTTGACGAGGGTCGGATAACAGCATCACCAGGCGCTTGTGATCCCAGATATTCTTCTGCCTGTGTAGAGTTGAATGGCCTGAAGAGGGGATGCTTGACGACTCGCTGGGTCCGGCCAGTCGCTTTGTCCTTTTCTCGCAGCTCCTCCTTGTCTCTAGATTCTTGCAACACATCCCAAATCCTAGGATCAATTTCGATATTTCTTTTATATGGAATTCTCAACAATGAATCACGTAGAGATAGGCGGGCGCTGAATTTCTGGCGGTCGACTTCCAGAACTTTTGCTTGCGCAGTTTGGCCATGGGAGAACAGAGTATTGAGGGGCGGGGGCATATCCTTGTCTGAGCCCTCATGGTGCTCGACTCTGCCCTCGATGCCCGAGTCCAGCTTTGCGATGATGAAATCTTCTTTCGCAACTCGAATATTGACCGGTACGATCATGCCTGCACATAGAGACTCTTCGGTTTCCCCAGTCAACATTGTAAATATCTCGTCGTCTTCAAGTGTAGCAAAGTTTCTTCGGAGTTCTTCGTATGGTTGTTGCAACTCGGCACGGATCGTCTCGAGAGTTGCACGCTTGCGCTGGTTGAAGTTGCTTTCAAGTTGCTCGGCATATTCTTCCAGAATCAGATCATTGACCTTTTCTTGCTCATCATCCTTTATGAGTTTGCGGACAATTGCCCCAGGGCCACCCTCATCTACCTCGGCCTTGACATCTTCTTCGTCTAACTCCAAAGCATCAGCAGCCATTTTGCGGCCCAACTCGTAATCTTCTGGATGCACTCGAGTATTGTCGAGATAGTCAGACATGGCGTTGGAGCTATCATAATCGATGGACAGAAAACTTGCACAGTTGTTCCAGACCCTGGGTCCTACAACGGGCAGTTTGTGGCTGTCGGGATCACCCACAAGCTCGTCACGAGTATTAACAATGCCGCCATTTTGATTGATCGTCTTCAACACAGCAGTTGCCTTTCGGGGCCCGAGGCCGCATACAAATGGGAGAAGTGTGGCCGTGTAAGAATCGCCGACTGCCTCGTTGATGTCGACTCCGCAAAGGTTGACCATATCTACCATGGCCGTCTCAAGCTGTTTGCGGAGTTTCTCCACGGGAAGAAGTTGCTGGCAGGAATGGAAATACAGAGACACCACGTCTTTTCCTAGTGCCGCGTATTCCTTCATTGGATTTTGCATATACTTGGCCAACGCAACACAGTATCTGGCGAGTGGAGGAATATTTGGATGATCGATGGCAGCGCGTGTACTGTCCTTGTAAAGTCGAGCGACTTCGTCATTTACCACAACAACATCCAAGGGCTCACTCATATCGTCGCCAGTTTCGTTGTCCTCGAATTCCGCGCCCCTTAATCCGTGAGATTCAACCAAGTCTTTGAGAGTCGTGATGAGTCGGTGTGTCTCGACGGAAAAGCCGCTGACTGCGAGAACATCGGGTTTCCTGCGGCGAACTAGTTCCACGAAGTCTGCTCTCGCCTTCTCATCTTTGGTCAAGTTGTTAAACTTGCCATTCTCTAGTACTCGGCCGTCTTCCTCCACCCAGGCCCAGCAGACAGCATCGCGGATTGGATCACCATTGCCATTTGACAAGGCGAGCACCCGAGGAATGGTTCCAAGGATCATGCCCTTTGGTTTGTAAGGAGCTTGGTCGAGTTTCCTCGAATATTCCTCTCGGCAGAGTTTTAATATCGAATCTTGGCATTCTGTTCGCATGCTTTCCTTGACACCTTTTGTGATAACACGCTCTAGCTTGAGGAACGCTACATCAAGAACCCTGCTACGCTCATCGTTCCAGGCATCTGCAAGCTCGCTGTAGTTTTCAGATTGGAATTCCTGGAAAAGGGCTTTGCGGAACTCCTTCTCATTTTGCAGAGAAACCTTGACTTCAATGAGGCCCTCCTCTTCTGCCTTGAGCATTTTGAGAAATATCTCGGGTTTGTTCGCAATATCGCCAAATGTCTGGTTTTTGAGGTATTTTAGCTCATAGTATGGGTGCTGTTCGTCAATTTTCCGCAAGCCTTTGTCAGTCCTGCGGCAATCGACCACACCCATCATGTAATAGTGCATACGGAAGTGTTTCCGCATACGAGGATTCATGAAAAGTTCTTCGGCAAACATTTGACGGGCCGCAAGTAATACTGCCTCACCCGTATTAAAATCGCTGTCGGAGGTGAGGGAGTCGGCGAAGTCAATAGGAGTGCTGGAAGCGTCTTCAGTATATTGTTTCCGGCCCTCCCGCAGCGCATTCTGAGCGACCTGGTCTGGCGTGATGCCGTAAGCTTGGACAAGCTGGTAGGCTCTCCCTTTTCGGATGCGATCGAAGAGAGATGACTTCCCTCCAGCGCGACGTTTTTCCTTCACATCGCCATTTGTAGCCGCAAAATCTTTAATCTCTGCTGAATACTGGAAGTAGATGTAATCTTGGATGTCCTGCAGTTCTTCCATGGTGACAGCGACAGGAAGCATAGATTCAACCATCTTGTCGCTAATATCAGAAGCTAGCTTCAAATTGTCGTATGTTTTTTCAAGGACGTTCCGTTTTTCAATGAGAGCTCTAAACTTCAAATCCAGTTCCAGAATTCGCCAAAGATCGTCTTGATTGAGCAATTTCTCGGCAGTGACATTGACCTCAGGTTCATCAGAGCCATTTTGATAAGACCTGTTTCTTGTGGCATGGATCAAGTAGTCCTTACGATGTTGAAAAACGTATGGAACTTCGACTTCATCCACCACAAAGAACTCCAGAACTTTACCAATCGCCTTGGTGAAAGGAACATGCAACTCGCTGTGCAACTGTTTCTTCGGCCAAATAAGACTTGTAATCCAGCGGGCCTCCTCCTTAAATTGTTCGTCGGTAATTTGGAGGTTCTTGTAGGGCATTCGGTCCAATTGGAATCGTTCAGGCTCATCTGCCCAGCGGATTTGGTTGTCCTCATCCGTAAGAAGCTTCTCGGCCAATTGAGAAGGCTCAAACACATGCTTAAGTTCAAGGTTGTGTTCCCCAGCCTCTCGAGCCTCTTCCTCGTCTTCCAATGCCAAAGCCCAATCGTAGTCTTCGCCATTACCAAATATGGCTTCCATATCATCCAGGGCATCCTTATCTAGACCAGAAGCTTCCCCAGTACCAACAAAGCCTCTCTCACGTGGGCGGGCCACTTCCATCTCCTCCTGGTGCCGCTGGCGCTCATCTTCATCCTCCAGCTCATCTTCTTCGATGAAATCCGCGAATTCGTCAACTCTATGATGGTCTGGTCGATTAAATGAACGCTCGTATTCATGTGGTGCGTCTAGTTCCTCGTCATCTGAGAATATCTGATCCAGGCCACGTTCTCCGGGGTGGTCATCATCGTCCCGATGACCACGCTTTAGCCGTTTGAGCTTTGGCTAGAAAACTGTCAGCGACTCCTCAGCCAGTGATGCCTAGATATGTGTACCTGTGCTGCAGCTTTGCGCTCCCATTCAGGGTTCGCCTCCCCAATGAGATCCAGATCTTCGTCATCCAAGGCAGCTTCCTCCTCCTCACGATGGCGTTTTCTCCTGCGCTCTCTCTTCTTTCGCGCACGTTCTTGATCGTCTGGTTCCTCGTCTTCGTCGTCGATGATGAAACCCTCGCGGACCTAGTGGAGGTTTGGTTAGATAGCCTTATAGACTCGTAGAATGCTCGCATCATACCTCCCGTGCTGCCTCCTCATCGTCATCGTCGTCTTCCTCTTCACTAGAATCATCAACCCGGCCATTTCGCTTTGCTTTGCGCGAGCGAACTTCGCCAGTATCTTCATCGAAAGATTCATCGTTCTCCTCGTCGTCGAGCTCGGCCTCCCCTTGAATCAAGTCTCGCATGCTCATCTTTGCGGTTGTTAATTTTTTGTGAATATGGAGAAGAGGAGGGCACTGGGAGAAGGGGCAGATTAATGTAGAGGTTTGGGATCTTTAGGCAGCTAGGTAGAAGGATGATACGTTGCGCCGACAGACCCAAAAATGTCGCGTCTTGAACTGAACTCCAGAATTAAAGATGTCCAGTTTGTCGCTATTCCCTTCTAGGTTAGTAGATGCTGCCCCTGCGTGGGGGCTAAGAATGTGAATGCTTAGATTTACTGCCTTCACTTACCGCTCGCGGCTTAACAGACTTACTAGAACTAGATCCCGTATGTCAATACAGTAATACCTAGGTAGATTTGGTGTCTGCATGTCTCTTTATTATTTGTAAGTAGTTAGACAAAGCAACTTTCTCCTGCACCCCGTAAAATGTCCTGAGTTGCCAACAAAGCAGCCAATGAAAGAAAGGCAAGGCAAGGCTCCGATTATCCCTGACTCTCCGCTGGCGTGTACCTGATGCAAGTGAACGTGCCTGGGCCTGGCCTGGGAGCTGGATGGATCACCAGATACCAAGTAGTTGGTTGCAAAAGAGACCAAAGATGAGACGTCGCTATTTGTAACAAAGTCCATGCTGACGTACTATTATTTACCCCGTAAATGTTCTGTTCCTTTGAGAAAGAAAGAGAAATATAAAGAATACACTTGCCCTCTTTCCCTTCCGTCCTTCCTTCAAAACTCAGTGCGGTTCATGCCCAACGCCCGTCTGGTTACATCTGATTTCTGCCCCTCCTTGGATGTAGGATAGCGCCAGACAGCGCCAACGTCCACCAGGTCCACCACCACCATCAACATCTCAACCGCCTCACAGTGTAACCAACCTTACCTTAGCCCACGAACATCGAGTCTTGCTACCTTACACAGCCGACGAAGTATCGATTTATTGATATAGCTGGCCCAAATACCCCCAGGGTTGCTTACTCTCAAGGAGCTGCGCACCCCGCGCTTAAAACAACCGTCCGCTGACCAGCCAGCTCTGCGTCTACCGACCAGATAATTGAACTCTTCAACATGGCAGACAGCGGCAGTATTGGAGCTGTCCGGACACTAAAGAGGAAGAATGTGAAGGGCGTAAGATACTCAATTCCTTGAATTCTCTGTCTGCTGCTACTGAGACATTGTCGTCTCGTATTATGCGTCCTGAAACGGCATATTGTGCTCTCTCTTGATACGTTTCTTCCCCGCGTCCTGCGTAATATCTTTTGGAATGCAAAATTGACTCTGTGTTTGCCTACCAGCTCGCTTTAGCAAAGCCCGCAGCTAGAGCTGTCCAGCCTTCGGAAAGCGATCTCCAGATCCCAGGTGGAGAAAGACATGAGAACGCCAGTAGACAAACCGCACAACTAGAGATTGGGATCGAATACAAATTAGACTTGAAGAAGGAAGACCTTGCGGTGCTGAAAGAACTTGGCCATGGTAATGGAGGGACTGTCAGCAAAGTTCGACATGTGGCCACCAACACGGTCATGGCGAGGAAGGTACGGGTTTATGCTTCCAAAAGGTGCTTCCCACTAGTCTGACTTCTCTAGGTTATACATGTCGAAGCCAAAACCGAAATGCGTCGTCGAATAGTTCGCGAACTGCAGATTATGCACAGTACAAGCTCGGACTACATTGTCACCTTCTACGGGGCATTCTTGAGCGAAAACAGCGATGTTATTATGTGTATGGAATATATGGATGTAGGGTATGTATTTATCCATAATTGGATATAATTGCCTACTAAGAGCGTTGTTAGGTCATTGGACTGGGTCTCCAGGCAATTCGGGCCCGTCCGAGTCGATGTTTTGGGAAAGATCGCAGAGGCCACCCTCGGCGGACTAACTTATCTATACACGAACCATCACATCATGCATAGAGACATCAAACCATCCAATATATTGGTAAATTCGAAAGGACAGATAAAACTCTGCGATTTTGGGGTATCAGGAGAGCTGGTAAACTCCGTTGCAGACACCTTCGTCGGTACATCGACATACATGGCCCCTGAGCGAATCCAAGGCCAGAAATATACCGTGAAATCTGACGTTTGGAGTTTTGGACTCTCTATTATGGAATTGGCTATTGGAAAATTCCCCTTTGATGCCAGCGAGCAATTGTCGGACGGGGACGGAGCTCCAGCGGGTATCCTAGATCTGTTACAACAAATTGTCTATGAGCCAGCGCCGAGGCTTCCCAAGAGTGAAGCTTTCCCATCAATTCTCGAGGACATGATTCAAAAGTGTATGGCAAAGGGACCTGAAGATCGACCCACGCCAGCAGAGCTCTACGTAAGTACCCCTTCTGGATAAATGATTTTCAAAAGTGCTGATACATTTGAGTAGGAACGTGAGCCTTTTGTTCAAGCCGCAAAACGTACTCCTGTAGATCTGAGGCAATGGGCTGTAGGTATGATGGAGAGAGATAACCGTAAATCCCATCTGGCCCCTCAACTATCACCCTCGACGGAGAAGCTCCTTCGCTCAGCCGACTCGCCCACTGCGGGTCCTAATTCAGCGGAGTACTCTTTACCCACACCCACATCGGGCGATATTCCCATCGGAGGAGCTGCTGTACGTTCCGGTTTGGCATCTCCGCCATATGGCGATAGCAACAGGTCACCTACTAAGAACGGTTCAATGAGCCTAGGCCGTGCATCTGGTACCTCTGCCTCTGCCCATCCCGGCCTCCCTCCCAGGACTCAAACCACAAACTCAATACCGAAAACGACAACTATGAATGCCCCGGACCGTAGTGGAAATAACGGACCATCAAGCGCCGGTGCTGTCACTTTCAGCACCGCGTCTCTGCCAATGCGACCAGCGCCACCTGCTGGACCCCTTCCACCGCCTCCTGTCCCAAATAAAGAGATCAGTGATCTTGATGTCAAGAAGGAGAGTCGGAGACAAGCAACCTTTGGGAATAGTTTGTATGGCGCAGGAGGATACCCAAGCGGCAATGGACCACAATACTAGCATGTCTCGTATATCATCTTTGCGGATCCTATACGTTGACCGTACTAGCATCTTGAAGCATCTGTCGGCGTCTCTCATCTGTGTAGGCCCTTATGTAGCTCGAAGGTTGTTTGATATGAACTTGTTGGAAGCCCCGAAGCCATTTTTCAGGACAAGGAGAATACTGTCAATCATGCAAATGTGTTGTTGGCCTGCAAAGCGAGATTGTAACGTTGTTTTGGCCGTATTTAAATAGATAAACACTTGGCTGAATGCCGATATAATCTTCTCATCTACGTTGCTTCGCTGCCTTATTCTTCCCCCTTTCCTTCCCGCAACACACCCTCCGCGCGCCCTTCAAATCATTATCCTCGTCTCCCCTAGCAATTCGTCCTACGAATCCTTTCTCTAAAATCTCAATCAGTTCGTCTAACCTCGAAATAACGAGATCTGTATGCTCATGCGTTGCAAGATGAGCATTCATCTCATTCACAAGCAGGACCGTCGCAGCACCAGCTCGATGCCCAGCCGTACAATCATCTATAGAATCACTAAAAAAATCCTACTAATCAGCAATCCAATCCTCCAATCTCTCAGATTTCGAAACTCACCCAACCATAATCAACCCCTCGCCCACCCCCTTCCCATCATCCCCCACAAACCCCCAGCTTTTCGCAATAAACAAAATCCCCTCCGGACTCGGCTTCGGCGGCCGAGACTCCCTCGTCACAATCGGACTAAAGGTCTTGCCCTCCAGAAACTTGCCCAGCAAATGGTTAACCGGCGTTTCGAAGTTCCGCGTACAGATACCCTTGGGTATGTTCTTGGATTCCAAGTAGGTCATCAAGGGCACGAGACCGGGCTGCGCTTCTTGGTGCACCATGGCAGCGCGCTCGATGGCGCGGATTTTTTCGAGGGCTTCTTCGCATTCGGTGAGGGGCAGAGAGTGGCAGTGGTCGAGGATGTCGGTGGATTTGGTGATGTTGAGGGCGGAGCGCATTTGGCCGAACATGTAGTTTTGCTGGACGCTGGAGGGGGGACAGTAGTTAGAATGTCTCAAATCGAGTAGAACATTATCCACAGAAGTCTCTTTGCTTCGGTTTGTTGACTTCGGCTGAACAAGTATTAGGAGGTTGGATCCCCAAAACTTCCCGATTCGTGCCTAATCTTGAAATTCTCGGAGAGGGCATAGAGTATTTTCTAGGACAGAGCAACTTATGGTTTTGTAAAGCAAGGCATATCCCGACACAGAACGGAGAGAACCGGCGGATACTAACAGGAGTGCGAACAAGTACTAAGCAGCCCAACAAAGCATCGCGGAAACTGCCAAACTCCCAGTCTCAGCTCTATCCAGTGAGCTACTAAGCCCCAGGATCTTTAAATCTCTACAGACTTATAAGAATTGAAAACGTCAAGCCATTTTCCCTCCAGTCATGATCACTTGACCCATCACCAGCATCAAATCGTCTAATAGGTACATCCCAATGCAAAAAATCACAACAGAATACAAAAAACAGCAATAGAACTCACCACAAAGTCCCATCAACATCAAACACAATACCCTTCAACTTCGGCGCCCCGCCAGTATTTTCAATCCCCTCCTTCAGCGGAGCGAAGCGTCTCGGCTCTTTCGAAAGTGGAGTAGTCATTCTGAATCCTCGCGTGAATATTCTGGGTGCAAATGTCTTGCTGTAAGTAGTAGGCTTGCTAGATTGGGATATCGTACGAGGAATTTGAATATACCGCATTGATGTGTTGTGTTGTGCTGTGAACTCGAGATTGTGAACGTGGGATATGTGTAGGGGGGACGGAACGGAGCATCATCGAGGTGAATCCGCTTAGTAAGGCGAGAGCTAGCGAGCCCCTATTAAACTTCACGAGTCTGGTCTGAACCTCGTGGTGGATGGAAAAAGCGGCACTATTTAGAACGTGCCAGGCGGCGTGGGACATTAAAAGTCAATCATAGTGAGTACTGGTTCTTTCTATCCAGCATAAGGAGCATAGGGCTTTTTGTGAGAAGGCCGTAAAACACCATAGGAGATAACAGTTTTAAGAACCAGAGACGTGGCAGTAACACTTTACCCACAAACTTCACAAACGAGATCAACAAAATCAATAGGTCGTATTACTCGCTGGGGCAAAATTTATTGCCGTTGACTGGATCAAGTCTCCCTATGACTGTCCATGTAGCTCGCTGTACCTAGGTCAATGCTAACGCCTTCTAATGCTACCCCTCATGCAACCGTCCTGCCCGAGGCATATACCCGACCCCAAATACTCCTCCAATGCATTATAATCATCTAATATAGTGATTATTGTAACCCCGACGCAACCAAGATGAGTCCTAAGTGCAACAAGACAGCGCTTACTGCACATAGCCAAGCGGCCAGGCAGCTTTGGGTATCATAAGCATCGCAGAAATCGTGAACCCTTCATGCAAATCTACCACGCTTTCCACCCCCACCGGAACTGTCTTTGCCATAGTCCAGATTCCCAATGTCGAAGAAGTCGAAGTCAGGCAAATTCGCTTTCCGTTTATGGCCTACTCTTGTTACGGCGCCTGAAACCCTGGAACTGAGTCGTGCAGAATGGTTGCCGTGTCTCGAGCCTGTTCGGGAAGGTCGTGAGATCGTAATACCCGGATTGTTCGAAGCATGTGTGGGACCGTGACTTTGTGAACGAGAGTTGTCTGTTATGTTGAGGTCGGATAGCACGATGTCGGCGTCTTGTGGATATTGTTGTGAAGCTCGAAATGTGAATGCTCCTTGTTGAGGCACACTCGGAGCCGTGACTTCTGTCGTAGTCGGGGCTGTTGTAGGTGGGCCTGATGATTCTGACCGCATGGGAGAGGTTGTTCGAGTAGGTTGTAGGTTTGTGTTTAGTCGAGTGTCGCTCTGAGACCTTTGAATAACAGGGGATGATGATGCTCCTTCAGCTTTTTCGACCGCCTCGTCGTCACTTTCTGCATGTTGAGAAACCGAATCTCGTCCGTCCAGCCTTTCCGTTGCCCATTGTCGAATCCTCCATCCTTCCCCATCACTAAGGCCAATATCCTGCTTATCCAAGAAGGTAAGAAGATCATCCAGGGCGTCCTGGTAGCCTTCTGCTCTAGATTTTCCTAGATCATCCGCGGCGGTTTTGTAAAGTGTCGTGATTGAGAGAGCAGCTGCTCTGAAGGCTTGAATGAGGTTTCCAGGTGGTTCGACCGTCTGTTGTTTTGCAGGGGAGGTACCGGCACCAGGAAGGGAGGTGTTCAGACTTCTCATGGAGTCCATGGTTGTATGAGGTTATGACGAGGGTGGTTGCAATTTGGATTCGTTGTCAGCCGGGGGCTTGCAGATCAAAGGAAGCCGTCAAGGGAGCGATGGGGGTAATGATATACAGTAGACCATTAACAAAGCACCAAGAAGTGAATGAGTTAGGTATAGTCCTTCGAAAGGTGGCAAAATATGATTTTCTAGGAGTACGGAATGTGTTGTGTGTCTCTTGACACCTGGGCAGTCGTGGTCGTGGTTGATTATCCGTGCCTTTTTTGGAGGGGAAGCCAAAAGAGGTTAGAACTAGCCCTAGTCACATGTCATGTGCCCCAGAATTAAGGTAATCGATGGAAAAGTACAGTACTTTGAACGCGTCGACCACGGTTGTTCCATGCCTCAAGTGGAAGCAGTCTCCTTCTTCAAAACACGTCCGCAACTTCATCTACACGGGGTAATTTTATCACCCACGCGACCACGCGACCACGAAACCCTACACTCTAATTACGGCGCTGTCTAAAGTCCTACTCGGCGCATCAACTATAACTCGCTCCCTCTAAAGGGATAACAGCCTCAAGATGGCTCCCACGCGCTCTTCTCGTAACAGCGGCGCGGACACCGATACTTCTATGGCAGATGCTTCGGAGATCAGACAACTGCCTGTTGATCCAATGGTACGTGGCACACCGCTCGAGCGGTCTTCAATAGCATGAAATCCACGCCTCCCCTTCCCCCATATCTCGCCATCAGCCGAACTAACCGTCCCTTTCCTATAGGATGTCGACGAAACCCCGGACTACACAGAAGATTCTGATACGAATCCCAACACTACCGCAAGCAGTGTCGTCGGTGAAGCTGTTACATTTGACGGCCGAAAACGAAGATCAGAGGCAACCCAACTTCGAAGAAGTGTTTTTGGCAAGAAACATGATGTACTTGGCGAGTCAAAGGTGTGTTTGAGTCAATCACTGCAAGTCCGCCAAGTTCTTCAAACTGACAGATATTGGTATCATAGGAAGATGATTCTATTCGACGATTTCGATACCTCCTTGGTTTGACCGACCTCTTTAGACATTTCATCGAGACAAATCCCAACCCACGGATGAAGGAAATCATGGCTGAAATTGACAAGCAGAATGAAGAAGCTGCTGAGAGGGCCAAGAAAGGTCGTAGTAGACAAGGCGGCGCAGCCAGCGAGAAGCGCCGAAGAACAGAAGCGGAAGAAGACGCAGAGCTTTTGAAGGACGAGAAGGTTGGAGGCTCTGCAGAGACCGTCTTTCGAGAATCCCCAGGATTCATCAAGGGTGGTGAGATGCGTGACTACCAAGTTTCTGGACTGAACTGGCTTATATCCCTCCACGAAAACGGTATCTCTGGTATACTCGCAGATGAGATGGGTTTGGGCAAGACTCTGCAAACCATTGCCTTCCTCGGCTACCTCAGACACATCATGGGTATTACAGGACCACATCTCGTTATAGTACCAAAGTCTACCCTTGATAACTGGAAGAGAGAGTTTGCAAAGTGGACACCAGAGGTTAATGTCCTGGTCCTTCAAGGAGCCAAAGATGAGCGCCACGCCTTGATCAACGAACGTCTGATTGACGAGAAATTTGATTGTTGCATTACGAGTTATGAAATGATTCTACGAGAGAAATCTCATCTCAAGAAATTTGCTTGGGAATACATCATCATTGACGAGGTACGTTTTCCATCATATTTGAGACATGCATGGCCTATACTAATTTTACAAGGCACACCGTATCAAGAATGAGGAATCCTCGCTGGCCCAAGTCATTCGACTATTCAACTCTCGCAATCGTCTCTTGATCACGGGGACTCCTCTTCAAAATAACTTACACGAGCTTTGGGCGCTGCTCAATTTCTTGCTTCCTGACGTTTTTGGCGACTCGGAAGCCTTTGACCAGTGGTTTTCTGGTCAAGGTGAGGATCAAGACACCGTTGTCCAGCAACTACACCGTGTTCTTCGACCTTTCTTGCTCCGACGTGTCAAGAGCGATGTCGAGAAGAGCTTGCTTCCAAAGAAAGAGATCAATCTTTACATCGGCATGTCCGATATGCAAATCAATTGGTACAAGAAGATTCTTGAGAAGGATATTGATGCAGTCAATGGAGCTGGCGGGAAGCGCGAGTCGAAAACACGTCTTTTGAACATCGTCATGCAGTTACGAAAATGTTGTAATCACCCATACCTTTTCGAGGGCGCCGAGCCAGGACCTCCTTACACCACTGACGAGCATATTGTCGTCAACGCTGGAAAGATGGTCATGCTTGATAGATTGCTCGTGCGCCTGAAGAAGCAAGGAAGCCGAGTTCTGATCTTCTCTCAGATGAGTAGATTACTAGATATTTTGGAGGATTACTGTGTCTTTAGAGAATTCAAGTATTGCCGAATCGACGGCGGTACTGCTCATGAAGACCGTATCTCAGCTATCGACGACTACAACAAAAAAGACTCCGAGAAATTCGTCTTTCTCTTGACCACTCGTGCAGGAGGTCTTGGTATCAACTTGACAAGCGCAGACATCGTCGTGCTCTATGACAGCGATTGGAACCCGCAGGCCGATCTTCAAGCAATGGATAGAGCTCATCGAATTGGTCAAACGAAGCAAGTTGTGGTCTACAGATTCGTCACAGAAAATGCCATAGAGGAGAAAGTTTTGGAACGTGCTGCCCAGAAGCTTCGTCTAGACCAACTTGTCATACAACAAGGTCGTGCACAAACTGCTGCCAAGGCTGCCGCAAATAAGGATGAGCTGCTTAATATGATCCAGCACGGTGCAGAGAAAGTTTTCCAGACCAAGGGCGCAACCGGAGCTCTCGCAGAAAAGGGTGCTGATTTGAACGACGATGATATTGATGACATCCTCAAGCATGGCGAGGAGCGCACAGCGCAATTAAATGCTCGTTATGAGAAGCTTGGAATCGATGACCTGCAGAAGTTCACTTCTGAATCTGCATACGAGTGGAACGGCCAAGATTTCACGAACCGCAAGAAGGAGATCGGTATCAACTGGATCAACCCTGCCAAGCGTGAACGCAAGGAACAGTCTTACTCTATGGACAAGTACTACAAGCAGGCTCTGTCTACTGGTGGTCGCACTGCAGATGCCAAGCCAAAAGCTCCTCGTGCGCCAAAGCAAGTAACAGTCCACGATTACCAATTCTTCCCAGGCCTGCTCCGGGATCTTCAGGACCGCGAAACCGCATTCCATCGCAAGGAAATTGGCTATAAGGTTCCGCTTCCTGACGGTTCGGAGGCCGACCTTACGGACCGTGAAGCCGAACGCGCTTTAGACCAAGCCGAGATTGACAATGCCACTCCACTTACTGAAGAGGAGCAGGAGGAGAAGCAGCAATTATCTCAGCAAGGGTTCGCTGACTGGAACCGCCGAGACTTTCAACAGTTTGTCAACGGCTCTGCCAAGTTCGGCCGAAAAGACTTTAATGGAATTTCCACCGAGGTTGACAGCAAAAATGCAGATGAGATCAAGGCTTATGCAAAGGTTTTCTGGCAGCGTTATACCGAGATTGCCGATTACTTTAAATACATCAGTTTAATTGAGGCAGGTGAGGAGAAGACTCGCAAGATGGAACACCAGCGAAAGATGCTACGAAAGAAGTTGCAACAGTACCGAGTCCCATTACAACAGCTCAAGATCAATTACTCGGTCTCTACCACGAACAAGAAGGTATATACAGAGGAGGAGGACCGGTTCCTACTCGTCTTGCTAGACAAATACGGTGTTGACAGCGACGGAATTTTCGAACGCATCCGTGACGATATTCGTGAAAGCCCACTCTTCCGCTTCGACTGGTTCTTCTTGAGCCGAACTCCTATCGAAATCAGCAGACGATGCACTACTCTTCTCACGACCGTGGCTAGAGAGTTCGAGGACGCATCTGCGCCCAAGGCAACCAATGGCAAGGGTAAGAGAGAGCCTGACGACGATGAAAATGATGAAGACAGTGTTCTTGGTATGGGACCAGCTAAGAAGAAGTCTAAGAATGGCGTGAAGGTATGATATTCCTTCTTCGAGCTACTTATCTTTTACTAATTTTACGACAGAACAAAGCTCTTGACAACGTCAAATCGGCCGCGGGAAGCAAAGCTGGCTCTGCTGCTCCTTCCTCGCGAGCCTCGAGTGTCATGTCAAATGCTTCCAGCTCTGCACCTGCCTCGAAGAGCAAGTCTAAGTCTAAGAAGAAATGAGCGCATGTTATGTATGTAATTATTATGAATTGGTTTCCTTACGGCTCTGTACTGGTCAAAATAGGGGCGTAGCGAAGACTTGGTGGCATGCATTATTGCTTTGGCGTTATGAAGAAGTTATGGGGAAACGGGGAGCGATCATTTCCGTGCCCTAGAATGCGAAAAGCAGAAGAGACTATGGGAGCAACTGTAGAGCTATTTGCAATGAAGACTATTTCCAATGGTTTCCCCTTTTGAAGTTACATGATTATTCCTAGCGGATGTGCTGACTAATGCTTCTTAAATTTCACGAGTCCGTTGCCCAAACCCAACCCAGCTTCAGACATTCTATTCTCATAACTCTGTGTGGCATTTAGGGAAACTTACCAATTCAGGTACGTAGTAATTGTGTTTCCCGGGTGTGTGTGGATGGATTATATCGACTGATATGAGTTGCGCTTTTGGCGAATCAACCCCCGAAGCTCGATAACGGCAGTCGCCATTATTCTCTCCAGTCCATTCATATTTCACGTCCTAAACTAGTGTTCATAGAATCAGCAACTCCTCGTCTTCGTTCAACCCTTCGCATCTATCTCATCTCAGAGCCCAAATGAAACTAACAACTCAAAAGCCGCCATGCCACTCCGACGGCTTGGAGCTGCCTGCCTCAGCAGACTTCCACGTCCATCTCAGTCTCGGAGATAGAGCTATGATTATGAGGAAAGCAATGGTACCTATCATTTGTAGTGGAGGATGCAAGTAAGCTAATTGCAAATCCCTATGTAAAAAGCTATATTTTCTGTCAGCTCCGGATCTGGAGCCCGAGAGCTGTCTGTCAGAAGTAGCCACTAATATAAGGCAGACGTCACGAAGGTGGTATTAGAGGGGTTCCTAGGCGCTACGGACGCAAGTTCTACGGCATCACAGATAGTAGCAATAAGAAGATTATACTAAGGAAAAGCATCAAGGTACTATAGGAATCGTTTAAGGGGGATGAGGTGCAAGGTATTCCGTTTCGGAAGGGGCAAAGCACGTAGAGCATAGAGTGGGGTTTAAGGGGGTTGGTTTATCTCTCTATGGACCAAACCAAATCTGCAAAGGACTGTGCCGCGTATTGTGTGTGCTGTGATGTGATGTGATGTCCAACTCGCCAAATCAAACCCTCTGATTGTAAACGCCGATCCATGATTGAAAGAGAAGAAACGAACGTAAGTGCAGTACAAGTACAAACCAGAAAGAAATAAAGAGAAAAATCCGCCAATTTCAAAACCCGCCAAATCTCGGAAAAAACGCCAATCTATGCCATGCATGCTTTTCGAGCGCCGGTAAATGCACTACTGCCCGTCCAGCAGAGTAAGGTAGTCAGTGAAACGCCCAAAAATGCACCGCACAAATCTTTGTTCTCCAATCAATTCAATCCCGCCAACCAGTGTAAATGCAGTCGAAAAACGCCGTACGATGTATGTCTGTGTGTGTTGAAATGAAAGGGGGAAATAAAAGGGGGGAACTAGTCAATAGCCCGTTGCAGCGTCTGTAGTGTGAAGGTCATATAACGAGTGCGTGACGAAGCAGCAGGAAGCCCGCAGGCAACGAAGAGAAAAGTGTTTGCTGAGCGTGGATGGAAACGCTAGCTGGCAGAAGGGATGTCTGCTCAAGGCCATAACGACAAAAGAGTACTGAGAAGCACCATCGGTCGTGATGGAGGAAGGGTAGGGCAATGTTGAAGATGCCAGTCGAGCAAGTGATGGATCGAGATGGAGCAATTCGAGGGGTGCCGAATGATCGTCTGCGACTTTCAATGCTCAAGAGACGTCAACTTCAATGCTTGACAATGCACTCAACGAGGCTTGATCTTGAATAAGATTTCATCATCATCATCATCCTCGTACTTGGGTTCTCCATTGGTTTGGTTACCGTTGTCACCCTGGAGCATCGAAAATTGGTTGTCGGAGTTGAATGCGCCTTGATTGTGTTGAGGTTGCTGACCGATGGGACCAAATGAGCTGCCGTTGCGTCCTATATGGCAAAGTCAGCTCTCAGCCCAGTCAGCAACAAGAGTTTTCCTGGATGACTTACCGTGGCCATGATGCTGATTTGGATCAGAGGAATTGCCCATGGATGGCGGAGCCTGAATACGACGGCGCCATGGTCCTGCAAGCCTACCTGGGTTGTTTGGGGGGCTTCCCAAGACGGGTGAGGTCAATTGTGCAGGCGGCGATTGCGGGGACAGGGGGGTCATGGCCATGCCATATGCTCGGCGATACCAATTTGGCACTCCATGATTTAGACCCAACCACAGTTGCGTAGCCTTGTCCATCGGCATCTCGTGCTTGTATTTGCATCCCATCTGCGTGAAGGCACATACCCCGTCATGAATCCACTTGTCACAATATATCTTCTCTCTGCGCATAGGAGGTAGGGATCGGCCATTTGCCATGCCTGGTGGAGAAACCGAAGCCTGAGCGACAATCGTATCGATGTTACGCTGGGAGATGTGTTAGGACTTTCTCTTTGAGTGTGTAGAGTATAAACACACCGGTGGGAAGGATGAATGTTGCAGGCTTACCTGGACTGCAATGGGATCAACTCGAGATCCTGCCCGAGGACGGCCTTGCCTATAATTTGGCAGACGGTCGAGAAGCTACCAACGTTAATACGTTGCCTTCGCACCACGAAGAGAAACTTACATTCGAAGGAACAATGGGATCATCACCACCTCGGCTGTCAGGAGAAGGTTGGCGGGGAGAAGGAAGGACAATAAGACCCTCGCGACCCTGTTGCTCTCGAAATGGACGATTGAGATTGCCTGCAGAGCCCAATCTTGGGTCATCTGCACGAATCAGTCTGGTGTACGATCCATCATCTCGTTGGATAGCATAGCCGTATGCAACATCTAACTGCGCATCTTCAGGCTCGACGGAACCGGGTCGGACAGTGCTGAGTAGATCGCCGGACTTAAGAGATCCATTACGGGAACGGTTCGGGGCAGCGACAGCATTGTTGTGGGGTGGGCTGCGGTTCCAGGAAGGGCTCATTCCAGAAGAAGTATGCTCATTGTCGCTGTTACCGTTACCTTCAACAAGGCGCTCAGAATGTTCGCGGGCGGACTGGAAGGATTTGGGATGCGAGTTTGACTTCGGCATTTCGGCGGCGGGTACAGACGACTTAGATGTGGTTGTTGATGTAGCACGAGCTCTGGGATCACCAATCGAAGTCAGCAAGGATTGCATTCTATTCTCGCCCATGTTTTGGTTGGCGGTCTGAAGAACAGACTTGAAGGGGTCAGAGGAAGTTCGACGCGAAGCCATTATTGGAAGCTGAGGGCTTGACCAATGCGAGCGTGGAAGAAAAGAGTATCGAGAAGGGGAAAAGGTGAGTACGAACAAGAGTATCTATACAGCCTATGGAAAGACTGCAAAAAGTAATGCCTGGAAAGAGATCTCGGGTCAGCTAACGGAAGCTTCAGGGAGAGTACAGTAAGGTACGATGGCAAACGTACCTTTTGGAGGACAGACTTCTTTTCGGAGAATTCTTTAGAGTTAAATACCTAGATAGAAACATCAGTCTGACGCCGTTTGCTTGGTCGGCCTGCTGCAGATTGTCACGTGCATGACCCTCAAGAGACAACTCCGATCAAACAGTTGCAAGGTTTGCAGAAGTTGAAATCAGCTTGCAATCGATGATCAATGATTGGCACTTGCATCTGATCTTGCAAAGCTTTGTGGTGGTCAAAATGTATTCGTCCAAGTCAGGCACTGAGGGAAGCGACATCAATGGAGCAAGTGTTTGGCGAGCCAGGGTGCATGAATTGCGGGAGGGTAGGTGGAAACTTCCGATACACAAAGATCTGTTTCCAGAACGTACCTGATTGTGGTGAATGGCGGTATTGCGTATTATTTACCGTTGCAGATCTTGGCTGATCACCAGCAATATGGGTATCAAGTGCCTGGTGAGATTAGGCACGCCGATATATATATAATAGAGACAAAGAAATACTGTTAATGGAATAAGAGGCGGTCTTACAATCAGAGGTACTGGCCGCGTATGACAAGGCCGTGGATATGCTGTGGGTGGTCCACAATACCTCGCTGTGTGTTTGGGGATAGGGAAAAGCGAAGCTGGGAAGAAGTCTAGCTTCGAGAGAAATTAATACAACGTTCTTAAACGACACTGCACCTGAGCTGAGATATAAATCAAGCTATACCTGACGTGGAGTTGCGACTGGTGGTGTCTTGAAGTTGATCGCTGGTGTGGAAATGTTGAAAGGGAAGGTGCAGCTTCGAGGGGAAAAGGTGGGTGATTTATAGCTTCGCCACAAGACAGGAAATGGGTACTTTGCTAGGGATTGAATAAGAGGATGTGGGGCAATAACTGATGGCAGTTCTGCCACGCAGCACCATGCTTTCAAGCCCTATTCACAGAGGTCGAAAGATGTGTGTGAATCGAATATGCTGATATTTAAATCATTAATAATGCACTTATTAGGCAGGTGTAGGCTGGCTTGCCATCTGATCTCTTGATCGGCATTCCAGCCTCTTGTTATCATTCTGTATACACTTTGGCAAATGTAGAAGATGCTAGATTTCTTACCCGTCCCTCAGCAAGAGGGACAAGCGGGAAGCAAAGCTTTAACACCACTCAAAGGCCTCAAAATCGAAACCATCAAAAGCATATCTATGTAGAGAAAGCAGACTGATGTTCATGTATACTATTGTTGCATTAAACTGTCCAATATTTCCTTGAAACGCATAGCACAGTAGGCTTTTTAACTATCTGTAGCGGAGAGCTAGAACGGAAAATCTTATTCCCATTCCGATTTTAATTTCGATAAGGTTCCTGAGAGCTTTTTGAAGGTTGACGGACAAAGTTATGTTTTGAACGCTCGCTGATGACAGTGTGACAGTGTAACAACAAAAACCCGGAGAGATTTCAACCTCCCGATGGGAGGCGCATTTTCCCGTCTCCGGATACTAAATGAGCAAGGCCTTTTTTTAAGTCTCTCTAAGCTGGAGAACTTGCCAACTTGATAGATCTCCAGTGGTATCTGACTTGACGGGAGGACTTCAATTGCGGTGCCAGATCAAATCCTCGTCTTTGTCGGCCTAGGTGTTGACAGAGAGGGGTTGGCCTCACGGTGGATAGGAAATCCAGGACTGATTTATAATGTGCCAGGCGGAGTGGAAGATTAAAAGTCTCAGGCATACGGGCATTAAAATTAACGGAGCAGTACCGGTACTACCGGATAGACTGAGTGGGAATTTTACTTCACAACTATACATCCCAAAGAGTCAACGGATGCTCTTTCCGTTCACCCATTCCACCATTCCACCCGGCTCTCTTGAGAACCCTCATTTAAGTAGTCACTTTTTATAGAGATGGCCTTATCTGGAGGACTTCTCTAAGCACCTGAACTTTGCAGCATAAGAACAGGTTTACGTCAAGGTCGGGCTAAGCTTCTTCCCTCAGTCCAAACAGTAGTAATATAAGACTAATTTTCACCCTCATGTCTCCGAGGGCCATGTTTGCTGGGCAAAAATCCCCGTGCAGTTTTGAAAGAGGAATATGGAAATTGGTGCACGGCTTTTCAATGACTGTCCACCAAACTTGAGGTTCCAATCAAAAATTTGAAAGGTCCTGCGCCAGAGATACATATTACCAGGGCCTTCGTCCCGCTGCGGGTATGAAATGATGGTATGATTGCTGCCGAAACCAAGTGGTACACCCTGGACACTAGTCACACGGAGGGAAATATTTGCGACAGGATCATTGCTTTTTGAGGTATCAGTTCAGGGGCTACTAGCAAGTGCTCAAGAGCAAGATCACGATCAAATAGCCTGCCTTGGAGAGATGATCTATTCATGCACGGAAAGACGCTGCAATTTCAGATACAAACTTCTTGCTTGCTGAAACTATTCCTATCTCCAGATTTCATACAACGCTCGTCGGGTTGGATCATGCACAACTCTATTCACACGGTCGAAACGGCACATTCACACCACGGGACTGACTCAGACTGACTCAAGGATAAGCCGCTTTAGCCGTCAGCGCTGAAAGATCTAACTGTAGTACGATACAAAGCTTTGTGACCTCTTTCCCAGCTCTTGTCTTACAGTTATCCCGATGGATTCTTGGGCTTGAAACGGAGAACAAATAGGAGGATGCTGAGGTGCGTTTTCGTAGAGCTTCAATTTATTCTACGGCTTTGGAAAGATGTTGGATATTCGAACTTCGGATTTTTATGAGATAATCTGCAGTTACGGCAGCTACGTACGACTCGAACATTTTCAAGGTAGAAGCCACTGTTGCCGAGAAGTATAAAGAACTTCGTGTCAAGGTTTAATAGCATCCCTTCCTCTCCCTTGAAGTTTCATGAGGGTTGTGTTGGGATCTCTTGTATACTGGTAATGAGGAAAAGTCATGTATTAGAGTTAATGGTAATTGAAAAGCAGTAGCAGCAAATCTATTACAACAAGAACGCAGGACAAATATAAACCAGACCGAAATGAGTTACCAAAGGTAACTAGCCGATGATTAAGTAGTCCTTGACCATCGCTTGAGCCGCGAAAGAGCTATCATTTGATTTAACAGTGACGGTGAAAAATCATTGGTTTCCGGGATATCAAGGTGGAAAATGTACTCGAAAAGTTCTGGCTGTGTAGTCGGCCATCATTAGGGTAGTGAGAGGTCAATGAACTCCCCAAATTGACCCTAAAAGTATCAGCAAGCGCAGTTTCATATGGGAATATGCTTACCGTGGTTCATGCCAGACTTCATTGGAATTGTGAACGTCCGGTTTCAGGCAAACATCGCTGAGAAATGGCATCTCGGACTCTAAAGGCTCCAATATGAAGAAGGCGCGAAGCACAGCGAAAGCGATGACGTTACTTGGCTGGCTCACGCACCGCAGGTTGGTGGGCAGGTAAGCCTAGGGAAACGTAGAGTCGATTCTTACTCCAAGTCGAGGGGTGCAGGACTCGAGAGACTCGGGAAGCTGTTGGCTGAGACTGTGTGTATGGTGTCCGCTGTGGGGAGTGGACGTCAAGAGCGAATTCTATCTGGGAAGAGTCTCTTCGCCATAGGTACCTATAATTCGAAAGGAGACATGGTGACATTGCTGGGCTAATTGCAATCCCTTACGCGCGGTTTGATGGCATCTCGAGGTTGAGTCTGCTCTTCGGATAGATTTCTGTCAACGGGAAGGAAGATAAGGAGGGAAGATATTGACAGCTATAATATCTATGGAGGCTTTCTGGCTTTGCCGGTCTGGTTGGAACATATGATGATAGTGATGCCGTGGATGAGCGAGGGAGCGACAAGATTTGATGGCCATGAAGTAAGTGTGTGTATGAGAAGGGCAGGCTGATGGAGGTCGAGGCTGACAGTACTTGCTTTGGACGGTACCTTCCTTACCTTACCCAATTCCGTTCTCACTTTCAGCTCGCGGAAGGTACGCAGGAGTACAGTATTCGCGGTGGTGGCACGCCCATGATGTCAAGTGAGACAAGGAAGGTCCTTTGAAAGGTCCGTGCGTAGAAAAGGGAGCTTCTGCGGAACAATACAACGCAAGCACCAGAATAATATCACGTTACTATACAGTAGGTATACCTTGAGATTTTATATCCATTCGGCATGTTGTTCATTCTACGTATGAACGAGTAAAAGCTGTAGTCATTATTTGAATATTCTCCCGGTATATATGTACTATGGAAATACCTCCTCCATTCCCAGTCAAGCTCTCTCCAGAACTCAGCTGACACAATTGCAAAGAGTTTATTGGAGTCACATCGGCATGGCATAGTTTCAACGCTAACAATGCCTTTAGGGTGGTTTAAATCATTAATGGAATACCTTACATGAGAGCAATCAATTTCCGCACCGGTTTGGCAGCTTCCCAATCCGACTCCTTGAACTCCGCGATGTTCACCCGGTACGCAATGCCATTCTCCCAGCGGATCTGCAAGGCCACGACGTAGGGGGGATATATTTCCGTCATTCCTTCAACCGCTTTTCGCCCGACAACAACAAATTCTTGGAGACCCGCTGGGCTCGGCGAGGAATCCCAGTGTTCCTTGCCCATACGGTCCACGAATCCTACAATAATACCACATGTCGTCGTCTTCACCGACCCCTTTCTCGTCTTATGTTGTTCCTCTACCGACTTCATTGTTTTCTCTATGCCCTTTAGGTCTTTCGCAGTATCCTCCCCGCTCGGTGCATGCGACGACGTTGGGAGATCCCGGGAATATGTTGCGATGTCCTCAGCTGCAGAGTCCATATGCTGGGGTTTTTCAACGATGAAGGATGCCGAAGACGCCCAGAAAAATAGAACATGACCCTCCGGTATCCTTTGCAATTTAGATTCTGTCAACTCCGAGTAGTTATTTTGGATGTCGTCCCATGTCACTGCGTCACTCTTTTCGTCTTGCGAAGGTGCCATTCCCTTCTGCCTGCCGTAACTGGGCTTCTCAATCAGTGTGCCAGAGTACTCTTTGTCCAACCGATTACAACCGCTGACTGGATTAATACGAAGAGGGGAACTTTGGTGTGAGAAACACAGGAGGTTGAGGGTTTCACTGTCATGAAACTTTGTTAAGTATAGATAATATAATTTCCATCGGAACAGGAGTGCGTGGAGTGCAGCTTACGTCTCTAGTTCATCGTCTCCGACATGAATATTAACAGGACCCACCCAACCCATCCAGGACCAACTTGGTAGAGCGACACGGGCTTTCAGCGAGCTCATCGGGAGAGATGTCTTCGCGGTGCGCCGACGCAGCTTGTAGTAATATGCGGGAGAACTCCACTTCAGGGACATGCCCAAGCGAGATTTTGGATGACCCCAATGGAAATGCTCACCGGAAATGCGACTCAAAGCTTCTGCAATGCCCTGAAAAGCATCATAGACGTCTCCATTACCGGTCATTTTCCTACTGCAATAAGACTCCACCAAGCTCTGGTATTGGGCCCAAAACGTCTGGCGAGTAGTCGTCAACCTCGCCAGGGGTCCATCAATGGTTTTGGAAGCCAATGTGCTGCTCTTGTTCTTCCAAACCTCTACGCGTAAAGGCGTGTCCATGGAATCCCGTTCATAGATTCTTGGAGGCTCGAAACTAGACTCCTCACAAAAGAGAGCTCCATCACATACCCAATACACTTGATCTTGTGTAAATACAAGACAGCGACGTGACAAGCAGCGCTCTTGCACCGTCCATGCTCGTGTAGCCCATGTACTAACGTCGATGCCTTCGTCGTCTGGTAGATGATCAGAGCGAAACCCAGTCCACACCGGGCAACTGTTGCAAGTCGTGACGAGGGCTAAACCAGCAACGCTATGGTCTTCACTCGGCGGGATGACGGTTACCGCCTGTTGTTCGAAAGTCCGCGGATGACGAAGTCCCAGCAAGCCGGCGTTTGCGTTATCGCCGCAAGCTGCAATAATTGTGATTGAAGCCTCGTGGTATATATTCCCCATGTTTCCTAGTTGGTATTGCCTGTCTTTCATGTCTAGGTCGGTTTAATTTTGCCCTGGCAGAGACATAAAACGTCGACTCACAAGTACTTGATGTGTAGCAGACGAGTTAGATCTATAGCATCCTGGATTGTTTGCGGCAGTTTAACCTTGGACAAGGAGTCTTTGGCTTGCAGACTTATCTCATTGTGGACGTCGAGTTTAACCTGCTCTGATTTCCCCCACACATAGCTTAGAGCAGCGTATTTGTAGGGTAAATTCACGAGGTCAACATCCCGAAGAACTTGAAGACAGTTTCGTTCAACATCAACGAAACGAATTAGCTTTACAAAAAGGGCACTGATGTGTTTCAATATTAGGACGATTACGCTCACAGGTCGTGGCATTGAGAGACTCACTGACTGGTGTTGATCAAAAGATCCTCGTCAGGGCAACAGGTAATATCGTGATCCGTTTCACAAATTCTCATCCACTCACGCAAGAGATCTAGATCAATGAGACCAGGTCGTTTCCTGCCTCGAAATAGCATTCTTGATGAATTCATTTCGTGTTCTGTCTGTACTGCTGCTCGAGGGTGTATTGCTGCTGTAAAGTCGTCGGGATGACATGCTTGTAGCACTTTACTGTAAAATGCCAAAGAATTCCCCCCCGGGACGTCGACTTCCCTCCCATTGACCACTGTGTCCCCCGCGAATGCCACCGTCAAGCAGAGTCGTCGTAATATTCTCAGGCCATCAGGTGAACTCGGCCCATAGTCTCTCATGGACTCGCTGATATAGGCATAATACTGCTTATCAAAAATTGCCTCGACTAAAATATTGTCGTCGTTCTCGGGGATGGGTGTATTGTGCAAGTACCGGGCCCCTCGCTGGTTAATGATACTGCGAAACACATGACACAGTTCACACGGTCCATCATACCGCAGAATCCTGCTAATTGAGCCGAGAGGTACCTTGGCCTCCGAAGCTTTGTTGTCGGAGCCTTTGCCAAACTTAAGGCTGCCGAAAGTTGGCAGCCTATTCCTCTGTGCATGGCGGGCCTCGCAGAGCTCAGCCGCAGTGGGGCAGGCAAGCAAGGAGAAGGGAATCTCTCGACAGTATTCGCAGAGAGGGCTCATTGTGCTTTATTGAAGAAGTAGCACCAGAATCTACGAGTGAAGCTTCCCAAGGCGACTCTGGACCTCGGCGATGTGACAACCCGCAGAGACGTGTTTGGGTTTAGGAAAGTGGTCAGCAAGTTGTCGCTGACCGAATGGGTGACTGTGATAGGGCTTCAACTACGGGTAAAAGGAGGCCTCTGATCGAATCGAATCGAGTCGAATATTCTCAGGATTCAAAGCCAGGCCTAGCTATCAGAACTGTGAGCCGTTTGGGTTTGCTGCAGAACGATAAAGACGTTGGGCCTCATATCTCCTTCCGATGCTAACCTCTTCATTTTCATTTGTAGTCTGATCTCATCTCTTCCTTGCCTTAAACGCTGATTCCATCGACCGATGAGCCTCGACCTGCCTATTAACAACAGGTTGCGAGTGATGCAGGATTGTGGTGGCTGAGGCTAAGTTTGTTGTTACACAGCATCGCTAACCATAGTACGGAGATTCATGTATTAAAGTATTAAAGTACTAAAATCAATTAATCTCACCAGATCATAGATTTCGCCTATTCTATATAGATCTTAAACCAATTAAAATGATACGAACAGCTGCAAGATTAAAAGATAAATGCCAATATACCTTCGCAGAAGAATCTGTATGTGTACTACTGCACATGATCATGCATAATTAGGCTATTTATGTCACAATAGATACAAGAAGTGATTATAGTTTATCAATTGGTTTCGTTAATACGCTGGCTTCTTAAGGATGTCTTCAAAGAGCTGTAATCTATGAATGTCTTTTTCTCTCTGTGCCGGGTATGTGTTATATGCAAGCATGAGATAGCGCGGGAAAGCAAAGGCACAATCCCTAATTGCCTCCTCCCCACTCCATCTCTCAACCGACCAGAAAGAAGAATCTTTATGCATGGAAAAGGAAAATATCTACATGAGATGATTGGTGAGCTTGGTTTATTGCACAAGCTTACGAGCTTTCTTCCTTTGGACCAGCTTCGCAAGTTCTCCTCTGAGAAATCTCCTTGCGATTTCAATCTTCGGCGCTTGGTCAGTGTGCGCTAAGTCTTTTAGTCCGTCGAGTAGGACACGGATCTCGGATTCGGTTGTGATCTGAGGGCAGTTGACGATGATTCCGATATGGGCCATACCGCAGAGCGAACAATCGGTTCCCGCGCTCGGCTTCGGTGATGGCTGAGGATTTGACTGCTGGTATGTGCTTGGGTTTCTTTGATGTGTTGCCCCAGGTGGCATTATCCGCTCTGACCCGCGGTGACTTTGCGCTTCTTGGCTGGTCGAGAATCCGCGGACTTGCTGTGGGAGACTTCCATTGCTGGGGATGGATTGGCTTGCGGGGTAGCTGGGAGGGGGGATGGGCCGGTTTCGGGGGACATCCATGTGGAAGGTTGGTCTCGTGATGGGTCCGCCATTGTTAATCTGAGGATTGGGTTGAGTTGGGCGACCTTGCTGCTGGGGCTGTCCAAATTGGTAGCGTGGCCCTGAGACTGGGTCTCCGGGTTGGACCGGGAGGACGAGAGCTTGATTCGGATACGCTTGGTGGTTGAAGGCTCCAGGGGGGAATATGTCTCCGCTTGGGTATTGCTTCGAGGATTGTGGTCCGGAAGACTTCTTGGGAGGGTATATGGCTGCCCCCGGGACTCCTTTCCCGGTGTTTGGTGGGGGTTGGGGTGGGTATGGGTATGAGCGTGGGTGTTGTTGTGGATGTGGGTGGCCATGTCCGTGGACGAGTTCACGATTGTGAGAGGAGGGGTTTGTCTGGTAGTCTGTTGTGTTGAACTGTTAGCATGCTGAGGATGCTTGACGTGTTTTTGTTTAGCCACGCTGTTCTTTTGAATTGGAGCATGCACGGCTTGCACTTGCTTGCCGGTGACTGGATTCGCTTTAGAAACCTGCGTCTTTACAATCTTCGCATTAGAACCCGCGGTCGATGTCTTCGCAGAGTTCTTCTGATTTTGAATGCCTTGAGTTGCCACAGGAGTTTTCGAAATAGTTGATCGCTTGATGCTACTCTTCCCATCAGGATCTTGCGCCTTGTCACTGCCTGCTAAGATCTTTGCAGAGCCATTTGGTGGTGTTGAAGCAACATATGGTTTTGAAGAGCTCTTTGTGGCAGTAGAAGCTTTAGCAGAGCTTGGCGGTAACTTGCCCACGCCGTTCTGCTTCGCTTGAGGCGCTTGAGGTTTGCTCTTGACGTTCTTGGCGTTGGGGGTTGTATACTTGACCTTTGTCACCTGTTTCGCTGGTGTCGCTGACTTGGCGACTGAAACCGACTTTTGAGGGGTTGGACGTTTCTGAACTTTTTTGCGCGTACCTTTCGAGCGATCTTGACCAGACTCCAACTCCCGGGGATCAATCCCATCGCCTGGGTCAGACTCTTCATCTCCATCCGTATTGTCAGCTTGGGCGAAATCTAAATCACTGGCCGATTCGTCGGGACGGCGTTTTGTTTTCGGATGTGGAGACGGCACCGCATCGTCGTCGACGTCCATGTTAGACTTTTGATAATTGACGTTCTATTTCGGTTGGTTAGTATCGATTAAATCAACAGAAGCCAGGGCAGCTTACTTGGCGAGCACGTTTTCCACGCCCAAATTCGTGCATATTCCTCTTTGCTTCTGCTGCTGCATCCGCCTCGCGTTGTTTTAGGATCTGCTCCCACACTGAAATGTCGGGAGCAGCTTGTTCTGCATCTGGATCACCAACGTCATCTGTGAGGGTGCCTTTGTCGTAAGCCCAAACACGTGCTAGGGAGAATTGAGACTCTGCAGTCTTATCTTCGTCCATATTAGTATTCTCGACTTGAGTTCTATCCAGGAGCTTGTCCACAGAGGCCGAGTCATAATGAATGTCGTTGCGATCGTCATCATTGAACAATGCCTCGGTACCATGTTTGAGGATAGACTCCATATCAACACCAGCATCATCCTCGCGCCGATAGTCTCTATCAAGGCGCCGAGGGCTAATTTTTTGCGACCGATTTGAATGATCTTCTCTTCGGCGGTATCTTTGGTCATTAGCTGGAAGACGAGGACCTTTTTTTGTTGACCGATACGGTGAGCACGAGAAATAGCCTGAATATCTTGTTGGGGCTATATTACAGTCAGCAAAATATAAACAGGAGTAGAATGTGTCATTCACATTGAAATCAGGATCCTAGGATGAATTAGTACTGGTTACGACCGAAGGGATTCAGAGACATACCATGATGATAACAGTGTCGGCGGTTGCCAAATTTATGCCCACTCCTCCAGCACGGGTGGAGAGGAGACATGCAAATATCGGGGAGTCTTTAGCGTTGTACTCGTCGATTCGCTTCTGCTTTTCTTGGGCGCTAACGGTACCATCGATACGCCGAAAAGTAAGGCCAAGGCCCTTCAAGAAATCTTCGATCAAGTTGAGTTGATCTAGGAATTGACTGAACATAAGAACACGATGGCCACGGTCTCTCAATTTAGGCAACATGAGCTCTAGAAGCTGAAACTTGGCGGAGGCATCGATAAGGTTTCGATGCATAGCTTCTTCGCTCACCGAAGTCTCTTCGATAGCAGAGCTGTACAAGAAAGGATGGCAAAGACATTTGCGAAGTTGCATCAGTATGTTGTTCAAGTTGCCCCTTTCCGTGGGGCGAAGAATCGCTGTGCTCTGACCAAAGATTGACTTGATAAGTTGCGGGTTCTTGGCCAAAATAGATTTGTAGAGCTTTTTCTGAACAAGACTCATGGTTACTGGAAGAATCACTTGCGCAAGCGTTGGCAAGTGTTTTAATACTTGGAGTTTTGTTCTCCTAGATCACAAGGTTAGATGGGGGTCTTGACTAACTAATCAAATAAGTACAACTTACCTGAGGAAGAATGGTTTGATGAGGTCCTGGAGCTCCGGTATGTTCTCCTTTGTCAGCTCCTCGTATTCATCGTCCAATTTAGAAGCGTTTAGGGAAGAGTCAAGGAATTGAAGAAGATTAAACAGTTCGCGTTTGTTGTTCTGGAGCGGTGTACCTGGGCCTCAAAATCAGCAGAAGTTTTTACAAGATCAGTGATTTTACTGACCAGTCAGGAGGACCTGGAAGGGTGCTTTCAAGGCCTTCAACGCTCCATACAGGAGATTTTCGTCGTTTTTCAAGCGTTGGCCCTCATCCACGATCAAGCCAGCCCACTTGATTTTCCTGAAAAATGATCGACTGTGATCATCCACTGGTGCCTCGTAAGATGTGATTACCACGTGGGCTCTCATATCTGAAGAATTACCCGGATACAGTTCATATTCATAGGCCATTTCACGAGCCTTCTTGGCACCATAGTAGGCTACAACGCGGAGACCGGGTGCCCACTTCTTAAGTTCTCTGCGCCAATTTGGGCACGTCGAGTTAGGCGTGACTACGAGGAACGGCCAGCACTGACAAGGTTAGTTGGGTTGCGGCAAGGGGGGAAAAGAAACATACCTTGGGACGATCTTTCACCAGATAAGCCATGAGGGCTATGAGCTGTACAGTTTTTCCTAGACCCATTTCATCGGCCAGAACGACGTTTTTCTTCTCGTGAAACTTTTCGAGAAGCCAATTAAAGCCTTCGATTTGGTACTTGAACATAGGAAAAGTAAGCTCGGGGGGCTGTTTCGTTTGCAGCCCAATCTTCTTCTTGTAGTTGAGCGACCGGAACTCGTCAGCACGTTGTTTTAGAATCAGTGCAGAAGGCTGTTCGAAGTATTTCCCAGCAAGATATTCATTGTAGGCTGCCACGAAGGCGCTCCATCGGTCCGTCTCCTCGGGTTTGGGGGGCGCCTCCCAGACCGCATCGTCATAAGTGAGACCTTCGAATTTTACGAAAACTTGATCGATCATGCTGATTTGAGCCTTATCGACTTCTTCGGACTCTGGTTCGAAATCGGAATCATACTCGACGTCCAATATAATTTCCATGGTAAGATATTCCTCGGGAATCGCCTCCTTTTCAGTCCATTTGGGCTTCTCATTGGCACCTTCATCACGGCGAGCGAATGCATTTCGCATGGTCTTGGCAGTGACGCCCCAGACCCAACTGCCAGGCATCCAATTGCACTGAAAGTACGACTTGTCCTCCCACTTGATCAAATATTCCTTTTGATCCTCTCTGAACTCCTCAATCGTATCTTCGGGTTTGTATGATTTAGGATCTGCAGGTCTCCAAGCAACCAACCCTTGCGGCTTTCCGGGCGTGTCACAACAGTCTTTGCACTGCCATTTAGGAGTATATTCCTTGAGTCGTGCTATGCGAATCTCTTCAGTATCATCGGGGGTCTTCGATGTTTTCTTTCGACCCGGGAGATGTTCAAAGTGATAAGCCCGCTGACAACGAGTGCAACGAAACAAGACATTGCGGGGATTGTTGATGAGCCCTTCGGCCACTTTTGTCACGGGATCGTCTCCGTCATTTTCTTCTCGTAATTTCTCTTCTTGTTTTGCTGTCTTTTTGGCGGAGAATGACTTACAAGCGGGCCCGGGCTTCATACATTCTTGGCAAATGTCCAGGGGAGGCGCTGAAGGATCCTTTTTCCCTGGGACGCCGATACATTTGCGACACTGCATGACAAAATTCTCATGGCCAACCTTAGTAACCATATGCTCTCTAGCACTACGATAGCCTAGACAGACTTTATGAATCGAGGTAGAGCAGCCTTGGCAATAGATCAATGGACTCGTGCCTTTGTTGGAATTGTTTCCAAATCCCTTGCACACCTCACAGGTATCCTTATGGAAGCTCGCGAATGGGGATTGTTTCGGAACGGGCTGGTATATCTCTCGAATACTGATGACTTTTGGGGCGTTGGTTTTGGCGACTTCATCCGCATAGATTTCCTCATCCATGTCCCGCTCCCTCATACTCTTGATGACCCTGTCTCGCCCCGAGCGTCGAGTTGGCCGACCGTCCTCAGAAGAGGACTCACTCTCGCTTACAATGCGACGGGGGCGTCCTCTGCCATGATTTCCTTTGCCTTGGGATTGAGATCTGTTCCGGCCGTTTTTGGCTTTCTTCTTACTTCCTTGTTGGACATATTGGATATCCGAGTCTTCGCTCTCATCCCGCGCGTCCTCTGCCAGTTCGTCCTTAATATTCTCTTTAGCACCGTGCTTTGAAGTGAGGCCAGGTTTGGCGTTGATGGACCGTGTGACGCGCCCAGAAGATCGAGTGGCAACTGGTGCCCCACTGGTCGTTCGAGTACCTCGTGCAGTCGAGGTGATCATGTCAGAATCGGAGCTCTCGTCGTAAATAGCGCGCGATGGTGGACGGCTGCTACCAGCGCTGACAACCCTGCTGCTTTGTCGAGTGCCATTCTTAGTCAAGAGTGTAATGCGGCCCTTCTCATGACGTCGCTTCTTCGCGGCTCCCTGGTCTGCGTAAATTTCATCCTCTTCATCAGTGTCAAGTACCTCCTTGGTGATGTCGACGTAATCTTTGCTCTGGGCCTTTGTACGAATACGCTTCCCCCTGCCGTTGGCATTGACGGACCCTAGACTATCATCTTGAGAATCCATAACTGATGGTGAAGATTTCACCTGGCTGTCACCAGTATTGTAGAAGTCCAAGGCGTTACGACCGTTTCGAAGGGTAAGAAGCTTCTGAAGGGAGACCTGTTGCTCGTGTCAGTTTGAGAGTCGAGAACTGAATGAGCTAGTAGAAATGGAGCTCGACATAACAGGTGACAAAAAGGGAAAGAGCGAAGTAAGAGGAGTGGAGTAGTTAGTTCGAGAGGATGATGCGCAGTACCTTGAAAAGCCGAATCTATGAACTCTTGGAGGGTTCAATTGATTCTAAAGCACTTCAGAGGTGACCATTGATAGAGGTTGATACGTGATCCAAACTGTGGGAAAGCAAAACTGAGGAATTCGAAGGAAAGGTTTCGATGCAGGAGTGAGGAAGGTACAATTCAGGCTCAAAGAAAAGGCAAGTCTAATTGAATTGATGCTCATTCACCTCTCTGAAAGAAATTGCCTTCTTGCGCCTGATCTTGAAGTCATAGAGCAGCCTAACAATTCTTCTTAATAGGTAGAATAGAGGCCTACACACTTGCGTTGACCATTTCTGCGAATTTGGCTTCTGTAAACGGTATAAATGGGGACTGCGTAGATGATCGCAATCCAGTACGGTAAGAGTATATCACATAGTAAATTCACACTCACGTTTTCCTTCCGTCCATCCTCAAACTCAATATTGTACATCTGCTCGCCATCAAGTTCTTCCACCTCCTCTAGTACAGTCTCAACAGTTGTATCTCCGCGCCATGGTTGATATTCCCAGGGCCGAGCAGGTGCTGGGACCATGACCGCAAAACCATCTTCTGTAGACTCTCTGCCCTGTGAACGATCATCGCGGGACATTTGTGGTGATTCTCTAAATCTATGAGACAAGGCTGAATGAGGCTGAGATGGCTCTCTTGTGGCGTTCTTCCTCTCGGGAGTACGGATTAACTCGTCTTCTGAGCTCTCGGAATTCGGTATCTGAGCCACGTCTGCCATGTCGAAGATGAGTACACGAATTGTTATGTACCGGTACTTTCGAATCCGATTCGGCACTGAACCTCACTAGAGCTGATAGGAGCATTAGCATCAACAGACTTGTCGGAAGAAGTAGAGATATCAATAGAGAGTCCGAACCTTTAGTATACTCAAACTGCCCGAAGCATCGTTCGTGTCGTAGTCTGAGTAAAACGGGTTGGCAGAATGTGTTATTCACGCCGGCGGAAAGGACGCGTTAAGAGGTGAAATAAGACGCGACTTGATACGGGAGCGGGGACGAACGAATACCCCAGAAACAACCTCTACCAAGACTGGAAGTTTTGGCACGCGTTTAGAGATGGAATGTTAGAATTGTGGTCGAGGCTTTACACTGTCGCAAGTCCATGGAAAAAGCACTGGCACTCCGCTGAGAGAGAGGAAGTTTATCGATAACGAGCTAGCCTCGCTAAGCACATGAATATGATCATTTCAAGCTAGCGTAGCGCGGAAAATAGGAGACAGTCTTTTTCTATCCATGCTCGCCATACCTTTAGCTTTGATTGAATTGCCCGAACAAATGTAACCATACTTTTGACAAAGTCCATCAGAAGCAGATTGTAAATATTTACTTGTACTCCGTACGTGTGGATAGAGTTTACTGCAGATAGTGGATCCGGACCCTGAACAATGCGCCCCTTTTGATTCGCTAGCCGCACTGCAGACTGGGCCGAGCTCAGCAATATATCCCGAAATTTTATTTTATTTCTATGGCCTTCAGAGATTCTTCTCCGCAACTACAGCTACAGCTACAGCTACCTACGAATAAATGCAATGATCAACATTGCTCTGTCGAGAAATATCCGCCATGTGAATACGCCTTTTAGCTCATCGCATCTTTCATACCATTTAAGAAAGGCATCTTCAGTCAATACTGCAATTGCACGAGGACTTCGAAAGTCCAAAGGGGTCGGCTTCAGAGAAAGAGATGGTGGTTCTGAAAAGAAGGGATATGGGTCCCGAGACAAGGACGAAGGCGGCGTTGTGCGCCGCACGGCCGAGCCAAGGGGTTTCCAATCTCATCAACCACTGATGAGCCGTGAGGGATGGCCAGGCAAGCCAGACAGGAAAGATGCTCGACGAGGCTTCACAGGCACAGAAGTACGGATTCATAAGGGGGTCAAGCCTATCAAAACCGACGCACAGCTGGCGCGCAAGAAGCCCAATCCAGATGGCTCATCTCGAAATGGCGGCTACAAGTCTGATAGGCACGAAATAATGCGGAACATGTTCGATGCTCAACAGGAGAGTCGTCCGAAGGAGAGAGCGTGGGATCGGCCAAAGTCCCAGGGGACGCGGGGCTTCGATGGAGGGTCCTCGCGGAGACCGCAATTTGATGCAAGAGGAAGAGCCCCCGACTCATCCTCATCATTCAGGGATCGTGGCAGCAACAAATTCTCGAATGCAGAGTTTGACGGAGCCAGCAATCGACCTGATTCGAGGACCACATACCCTTCACTATCCTTCCGAAATCCCAAACCCGAGAAACACCAAAAGGGGCCAGATTACACAAACAGAAATGCTGATAGGAAGAAAGAATCGAATCCTAGAAAAGAATATAATGGCAGGGAGGGGGAATCCCGTTCTACGAACCGAAGCCCTGACTCAAAGAATAGAGCCCCGGACTCTGCAGACAGGCAGCGACAACCATACTCAGCGGACAGGAAGTTTGAGGGACGACAACGAGATGCAGATTCTACGGCGGGGTATCCTCAGCGGAGCCCTGTCAAGCGATTTGGATCTGACGCAGATGCTACGGAATCCTCTGGTCCATTCACCATGCGCAGGGGCCAAGGCGATACTTCCGTGAAATCCGACCAAGATTCTTCAACAGGCCGTACGCGATCAGTGAAGCCAGTTGATACCCGGGTACCCATTTCCGTTCCTTATACAACCCCAGCCTCCGAATTCCTTTATGGGACGTCTGTCGTGGAAGCTGCTTTGAAATCGAGAAGAATCCCGCGGAGACAGCATTACAAGCTTTATATATACACAGGCGAGAACCGGGAAGCAGTTGACAGGGACGCCAACTTGGAACGGCTCGCAAGGAAGAATCAGGTGGACATTGTGAAAGTGAACGGTGATGGTTTGCGTCTCATGGACAAGATGAGTGCAGGACGGCCTCACAATGGTTACATTCTCGAGGCATCACCCCTCCCAAGACTACCTGTCACGAGCCTAGGCGAACTCACAAGTAAAGATGAGCAAACTGGGTTTGAAGTTACGGTGGACTATCAATCACGAGAAGACGCCGCAGTCAACGGCACTTCCAACTTTGTCAGAATTCCAAAAGACCGTCACGGTCGAAAACCACTAGTCCTGTTTCTTGACAGCATTGTTGATCCCGGGAATCTTGGAGGTATCATTCGTACCGCGTCGTTCCTCGGTGTTAGTGCAGTAGCAATTGCGACTCGGAACAGCGCGCCATTCTCACCCGTTGTTCTCAAAGCCTCTGCTGGGGCATCAGAAAACATGGCGTTATTTTCTGTGAGTAAACCCGCTGGCTTCATTCAAGATTCCAGACTAGCGGGCTGGAAGACTTTTGCTGCTGTGGCTCCCTCTAAAAGCAACGGCTCGCAAGGATCAATAACTTCCATGTCGACTGACGACCTATTTGACCCGCTCTCGGAAGATCCCTGTATTCTCATGCTTGGAGGAGAAGGCGATGGGCTCCGTCAAAATATGAGAAGCAAGGCTGATATGGAGCTCTACATTGCAGGCGGTGGTCGAAGCCACACTGTTGATAGCTTGAATGTGAGCGTAGCAACTGGGATTCTTTGCAACGCTTTCCTCAGCAAGAGCAAGAGCAAGACGGAAAGCGTACTATCAAAGGACCAAAAGGAAGCAGAAGAAAGTTCCTCAAACGATTTCTTGTTCTAATAATGTATACCACCTCTCGCCACTCTCGAAGGGCAAATTGTATGAATAGCTAAACGAGATACCCGAAATCGATGTTCTGGGCCGCGATAGAGCCAACCTTCCGTGATTATTGTCCTACATCGGACCCTCCAATATCTGCCATGCCATCTGCCATGCCATGCGGCCGAAGTCCCCGGGCCTTCGAGAATGCCCCAAAAATGGGGTAGTACACCATAAAATTACCTGGCGACTCGGTTCGAATTCAGGTTGTCCTTTTGTTAACCACATGGATGCCGTTGGATGGAGGCAAGTCTTTCGTACCATAATATCTTCTTCATTACGATCTTCTCGTATCTGACCTATCTATCATATGGAGCGACTTCGGACGGACCTTTGGAAGAGCTTGGTTTAGCTTTCGCAAGAAGAAGCCAATGTCAAATTTTTCATCTGCCAAGATACAGGGGGAGCACGAGCGGGACCGGCTGATGCATCTGATTAGATAACTTTTTTATCTGATCCGCACTTAGCTCCCTTGACTTCCTTATCTGATGTCTAGCGCGAACTTGACGACATTAACACATGCCATGAAGACTCCTAACCGTCTGCGTTCAACCAATGGCCTGTCAACTAGGACAGGGCTGGTGGGGATCCAAGACTTCCATGCAGCAGTTCCGAGCCCTCATCCGGCCGATGGGACGGTTGTACCAATCAAGCTTCTGTATTTGTTTGATTATTTGCGCTGGTTTGCACTTTTACTTGGGTATACACTACTCCGTACGAGTAAGGTACGTACCTTCTGCTTCCAGGATCTCAGATCTTTTATACTTCAGCCGTCGAAGTAGACGGATCGTCAGTAGACGGATCCACTCAATGTTGCTGCGTGAATGAATAACTTACCTTTTGTTCCCACGACAGTTTGATTTGCTCCTTCCATTCCATATACTTCCTAGTCCTTCCTATTTGAGTATTCCATATTGAGGCAATATCTATCTTACTCTCTTTATCTTTTCTGCTCATCCACGATGCCAAAGGCTACTGCCGCTGCTGCGGCCAAAGCGGCCAAAGCTAAAGCGAAGAAGCTTTTGCGTCAGCGAAACAATGAAAACTCTGCCAAGTTCTTCGCTGCCGCCATGGTTGGCATAATGGTTCTTTTCATCTTATTTCACTGGACACGCATTGCGTACAAAACTTACGAGAGGAGGAGTAGTGGAAAAGCTACCTTCCTCAAATTCCCTGTCCGAGTCACAAGGTAGTACACCCTTCTCGCACTGCTGGGATTCCTTTGCTACACTCGCTTACTAACTGTTCTAAATAGGGTAGCAAGAAGTGTTTTGATACGCAAATTGCCTCTTTTCCCCTCTACAGGCCATGCTCTCGTATTTTTGGGGTATTTTGTAGCAACAATCACAGTTACCTTCACAAAGATGGACTGGGATACACCCCTTAATTTTCTAGGAAAACGATTAGGATGGTAAGTTTACTTTGGATGAAAGGGTACCTTTGCTAAGTTCCCGATTTTCAGGATCTCTGTTGCCAATCTCGGCCTCGTCACCTTCCTCTCGTTAAAGAACACACCACTTGCATTCTTAACAGCATACTCGTATGAGCGCCTCAATGTCCTCCATCGAATTGCTGGTTACTCTCTCTTAGTATCGATGATCCTTCATGCCACCATCTACCTCGCCGGCGACATCGACCAGGACAATCTGGCTAACTTGCGTGAAGATGCTCAAGTAGAGGGCATAATAGCCGGATTTTTAATGCTTCTCTCGGTAGCCCTTGCAGTTCTCATCCGGAAGATCCGATACGAAGTTTTCTACGTCACACACGTAGTACTGTTCATTGTCATTATCATATTGGTGGGAATGCATCGTCCAGACTTCACAACGAAGACTGTCATCGGCGTCATAGTCATTGGCTCATTGTGGTTTGCCGATCGGGTAATACGATCACTGCGGACGCTGTTCTTTAGCTTTGGCAACACAGCTACACTTACACCTCTTCCACATGGAGGGACTCGAGTCGTCCTGCGCAAGTCTCCCGGTCGTGCTGTTTCAGGCACGCACTGTTTTCTATGGATCCCGGGCGTTCGTGCACTTGAGTCTCATCCATTCACCATCTCTTCGACAAAGCCCCTCGAGCTTGTAGTTGCAGCCTATGATGGATTCACCCGCGATCTTCACGCCGCCGCTGTGAAGAATCCTGGACAAACGCTCAAGGCGTCCATCGATGGACCTTATGGCACCATTCCTAACTTCGCAAACTTCACCAAGGTGGTTCTCATTGCAGGTGGCAGCGGCGCTAGCTTTACATTTGGTATTGCCATTGATCTCCTTCGCAAACTCGGCACATCCCAAACAACTACTATCGAGTTCATCTGGACTATCCGAGAGTCAGGTTAGCCCACTAATCTAATCGTTTCTTTGAGTACACAAACTGACAAGAAACAGAAATGCTTGAATGGTTCAGCGAACAACTCAAGGAACTCACCGCCTCCCCACTAGTAAATGTCCGTATTTTCTCAACCCGCGGCAGCACATCAGATAACACTCTTGTATCTCACTCCTCAGACGAGGAAAAGAACTCTTCCATGGACCCGTCGACGTCATCCAAGAACACGCATGACATTGAGAAGCAAATAGCCTCGCCTGTTTCCTCAGCAGACATGGTTTATTCTCCGCAAATTGGCAGGCCCGATATTGCTACTATTATTAATGAGATCGTGGAGAAGGCGGAAGATAACGACAGGGTCGTTGTGGCTGCTTGTGGGCCGGATAGCTTGATGCAAGCTACGAGAAGTACTGTCGCTAAGAATATCAAGATCAATGGACCTAGTCTAGAGCTCCATGTCGAGCAGTTTGGATGGTAAAGTAGGTTAGGCCGGAATAGAAGCGGGATAGGACTCATAGGAGACGGGTTGGAGTTGATGGTCGTTATATTGGGATATATCATTAGATCATCATGTTATTATACATATACTCAGGCCTTACTAGCATCTAGCAAGACTAATATAGTCAACACAACTATTTAGACAGAAACAATACAGTACTCCCAGTACCTATGAGGGCTAAATAATCACGTGGCGTGGATCATTGATTTCGCGAGACGCGACTTCCCTCCATTCAACGCGTCTCCCGAGCCTCGAAATTTCAACCGAACCGTTACCTTGACTCTGTCCACAACACAACATCCAATTGGCAACATGCCCTCCGCCAAGCGATCAAGCTCAGCCATCGAGGTAACCAGCACACCGAATCCATGGAAGAAAGCAAAGCGGACGGCAGCCGCGGTGGTGAAGGTGGAAGATGCAGCAGACGACACACCGAATTCATTCGATGCCGTCGTGGGAGCAAGCGATGATGAGGTTGCAGATCTCAAGGCTCAGGTCTTGGAATTGCAAAGTTTCATTATGGATCAGGGATTGATGACCAGTAAGCTTGTAGATTATCGAGAGGCTGTATCTTGCTTTATTAACGGTTGCTTAGAAACCACACCTTCCATAAGACAACGTCTCGAATCGCATCCCAATGCAGCAGAACGCCTGGACGAATACGTCAGAGAATGTATGAACAAGACCCGCAAAGAGATCCACTATATAGATTCCGACACCAGTCTGAGTAAGCAATTGCTTCAATCCATACCAGATATCGAGTGGCTGTCCCATATGCCTGGGGGATTAAAAAGAGCTTACCACGCATTGCTTGATCTCGGCCACGCATCATTCTATATAGTTTATCGTTACTCTTTACTACGTCGACCGTCAGACGGACCTGCGGATAAAGTTCTCCTGGACATACTAAAAAGATTAAAACAGGAGGATCAATATTTCATTCCTGGGGCAGAATTCGAGGTTCTCAAGACTGATATCGATGTGGAAGAATCTGCAACCCATGACGCTCATAAATATTTCCCTATGTCATACGGCTTGATGTTATCTTGGGTTGAGGGTCCAGGTGCGGCGCAGAAAGTTTACGAGGAACTCAAGGCAAATATTTCGGTCGTCAACCAGGAATGTGAAAAGCAACTTCTTGAAGGTCGCCAGCATCCGGAGTGGACAGACTTCGGAGACAGAGACAGTTCAGATTACCGATTAATTTTGTATGATTTGAATGACTCCCTGAAGGGGTTCATACCTCTGATTCGACGTCTCGGGCACATGGAGGATGGACTTCTGCATGCTTTCAAGCTGATTCTATACTGGGGCCGGCAATCTTACCCAGACCTGGGCCCCGGGAAAACCGACGGTTTTTACCGAAAATCAGATAAGGCAGCTGATGAGCTGCTCCTTGAGTTGGCGCAGAGAATCAAAGAAAGGGACCCCGATTTCCAGCCCGTCCTGGAAGTAGAAATGCTCAAAGGCGAGACCGATTACCTAGCCCAGCATGGCATTACTACATATTTTCCGGAGGCATTCAAGCTCCTCTCGAGCTGGGTTCCAAACGCAGCAAAGGCATATGCACAGGAATCTCACGACAAGATCAAAGCTCAAATCACCGAGGCTCACACGACAGTAGAGAAGAGATACGCCCAATACAAGTACGATGAGAAACGCCCTACATCAGACTGGCTTAGCAGCGCTATGAAAGAATTTATACCCCAGATCGAAGAACTGAGTGAGAAGCCGGATGGTCTCGAGCTAGCCATCGACCTAATGCTTTACCTCGGTGAACATTCATACACCAAGATGGAGGATTGGCAGCAAATTCTGGATCCCATACATGGTCGCCCGGCCCAAGAATACATGGATCCAAAAAGTGAAACGTTTATGACTGGCACCAACTTCGGTCCTCGACCTTCAGATGACCCTGCGGACAAACTCCTCTTGAAGCTATTTCAGAAAACCAAGATTGAAGAGGTTGAGGAGGAAAAAGACCAAATCGCACTCGGAAAACGCATAGCCTATATGGCCATGTTTGGAATCGACTCATATTTCACGAGGTCGTATTCATACCTTTGCGAGTAGACATTGCTAGAGGGGTCACATTTTGAGCGCAAGGCAGTGGATCTTTGCCACTGATAAACTGATATTGGCAGGCTTTTGCGTGGAGTTTGGAGTTGCCTGTAAGAGTGCTGTGCAAGGAAGCGTTGTATTGCTGTAATCTTGCGTTACTGTATTTAAGTATACGTCAAATGACTGAAACCGCACCCACCAAGTTGTTTGTGACTAGAACCGCACTCTCGACTCGTCTAGGCTTAGAAGGAGGCGGATATATGGGGTTTTAGACCCACATGTCCGGATATTGATTCGTCCGATGTAGAAGCATTAGAAGAAGATACGATTATAATATAGAGGAGTACGATGTAGAAGAATAAATAAGAAGGATGGGTATACGACGCAGAAGAATACATAAGACGGGTGTAATGCAGAAGAGGTGTGATGTAGAAAGAAGCACAAGAAGCATGCAATTGCGATATACTCCTTAGGTAGAAGCGTGAGGATATACTCTTATTATACTTTTTTTTAGTGAGAGTGCGGTTTGAGTCATTAGGAAAGTTTTGGGTGCGGTTCTAGTCATACACAACTTTGCGGGTGCGGTTTCAGTCATTTGACGTTAAGTATATTACATGTATTTAGATATATTCATACCTGAAATGAGCTGTGCGATAATTGCAGAGCCTTCCCACTATCCTTCCTCGCCTTCAGACCTTCACCAAAGTTATACAATTTTACTTTCCCAAGCTCCCTCCCTCCTAGCAATCTAACAACAGGAAAAAAACATCTCAATCATCCCCTTCACGTCTTCTTCTTCTTCCCTCCATTCAACAACGGCGCCCTCTCATCCGCTTCCGCCCCATCCCCATCCTCATGCTCTCCAGACGCAGCATTCTTCACCGTCCCTACCTGCGTAGGAGAACTACTCAAGGCCCCAGCACCTCCAGAACCCTGCTGAGCACCAGCACCAGCACCATTCTCTGCATTCTTGGAAATTTCGTCGAAAGTTCCCTTGCCGGGTTTGATTTTAATCGTACTGTTTATCACACCGTATCAGTAAAGTCCTTCAATAATCCATTCCATGCTTGAGAGTCCATCGAGAATTTTAAATATAGGTTCGTGAGTAAAGGGGGGGAGGGAGTGAGTGAGTGAGTGAGAAAGTGAGTAAGTGAAAGAAAGACTTGACTTACCTATACCGTGTCTGCGCAGGCCTACTAGCTAGATTCGACGGGCCGAGATGTTTAGGCTTCGGCCCGGCTTTCGAACTCAATGCCGTGGAACGTCGACGGATGGATGGCTGGCGCTGTGGTTTTCCTTTTCCGTCCTCGGGGGGCGTCTCGGGGTTGTTTGGCGTGGTGGCGATGGTGATGTCTTTGGCGATTATGGTTGCTTCGGAGGGCCCGCCTCCTATGGTGGTGCCGGATGTGCGTTTGATGGATTTGCTGACGTCGATGAAGACGTCTGATTCGTCGATTATTTCTCTGTTGGGGGTGTTAGTTGATTTTGGGGGTATCTGAGCAGAAAGTAATGGATATGCGTGATTGAGACCCTTTTGAAAAAGAATGAGGAACTTACTCTCCAATCAACTCTTCAATCACGTCCTCCAACGTCAGCACCCCAATAGCACCATAGTCCTCACCCGGCGACTCGGACACCAACACCATATGCGACTTGCCCTCCTGGAAGAAATTAATGATATCCAAACAACTGGTATCCGGGCCCGTCTCCGGCAACGTCGCCAGAGCCAGCTCAGACACCTTCTGTGCATCCTCCGGATCATACGTAATCAGCGTCCGCACAAGCAGCATGCCGATGAAGTTCTGCGGGCTCGCCGGCGTGTGGATCGGGATACGCGAGTACCCCGCGGCCAGGATGCCGTGGACGGTCTCCTCGTCCAGGACGGTCTCGCTGGACATGGTGTACACGTCGGCGATGGGCGTCATGATGCTGCGCACGGTCTTGGCCTTCAGGTCCAGCACGGCTGTGATGATGGTCACCTCGTCTTCGTTCAGGCGCTCGTGCGGCGACGTGCCCATGGACTGGTGCAGCGTGACGAGCGTCTTCAGCCCGGCTTTCTTGTACACGGTCCCGTGGTCTTGGCCTAGGAGGTAGTCGAGGAGTTTGGCTGTCGGCCATGCGATGGGACTCATGATGTACATTAAGCCGAGCACAGCTGGCGCCAGCCATGCTCCGATGGGAAGGCCGTAGCGGACACAGATTGATTGAGGGATTACCTCGCCGAAAATAACTATATGGGAAAAAGAAAGCAAAATTAGCGGCCTGTGGTTGATTTTGATTTTGGCTCCCAGTATGTACAATCTAGGTACTTGTACTTGGAAACAACAAACATACCAATCAATGCAGTACTGCTCACAACGGCAGGCCATCCTCCTCCCAGAGATCGATCGAGCACGATAGGCAGCGTTTCGTTGGTAATGACATTGCTCAATAAAAGCGTGACCAGAACCCAATGCTTCCCTCTCTTTAACAACCGCAGGACCGTGGCAGCATGAACCCTCTCCTTTCCATCACCCGATGACTGAATGACTTCCAGATTAATTTCATCCTGGCCCATAAGTCTATATATATCGTGATGTTGTATTAGTAAGCGAATCCATGATAGAAAAAAAGAAAGACAGAAAGATTCTTTTAAAAAGGGAAGATTAAAACATGTAGGTAGGTATATACTTACGCAATCGTCAAGCCAGCAAAAATCCCACCCAGAAGTACAAGCACCATAGCTACCCCCAAGTAAAGCCACAAACTGGGATCTTCCGCATCCTTCCCATCCCCATCCTCACCTCCAGCGATCGTCACAGTCGCCGAGGAGGCAATGGCAAGCGGTAAAGCGAGAGCGCGTAAGAGGGGCAGGTTCATGAGCCCAAGCACCAATACATTTGCGCGCGACAAAGCGGCTGGACGAGTACCCTGCGCCATGATCTGAAGCTGGCTTGGTCGTCTCCTAATACCTAGGTAGGTATGTATGTATGTATTCCAATCACACAAAGTACTTGTACGTAGAAATTATTTATATCAAGACCCAAGAGAGCCTATGAAAATGAGATTCAAGTCAATTCATTATCCCGCTACAGTCCTTGTCTTGTACATAATACGTACCCCGGCCAAAATCCTGTTTCTGTTGTCCCGACTCCACGGGCCACTACTAGCACTAGAAACTTAAAAAAGCATCATGACCCGAACAAATCAACCAAAACAAGGATCAACGGTCAGACGTAATAATAATTAATCGACGCCCTAATCCGCATCCGCCAGGCGCCAAACAACCCAGCGCTAGACCGGAAAGGGCATTCATCTGTAGCGCCAAGCGAAACATTGCGGGTAACAGTGCTGCACTGCGCCCCGCGTCTGTACGAAGTAGGGGTTCGTGGTCGTAAACTCGCAGTGAATGGAAGCAAGCGCTCAGGGGCAGTAAAGTGGCTGTGGCTGTGTATTGAATCATACAGTGCAAGTGCTACGGAGATGCGTGAATCATATGCAAGAGCAAGCATTCCTTAAACGTTTCATCTTCTGGGATACCAGTACGGAGCCAGTACAAATAGTTAAAGGACAACGACGCCCCTCCCTCGCCTTCGCCATCTCTTTTTCAACTCCTCCACCTCTACGACATTAATTCGAAATACCGCACTCTAATTAATACCATACCATACCACCATCTCCATCTTCCACACCGCGCAGCGCGCCAGGAAACAAAATCTCCATCTCAACCATGTCGTATCAGCAAGGCGGCTACCAACAACAAGGAGGCTACCCGCAACAAGGAGGCTACCCGCAACAAGGAGGCTACTACCCGCAGCAGGGCTACGCACCACAAGGACCTCCCGTAAGCAAACTAACACTGCACTGCACTGCACCTTACTGCATTGCACTGGCGCAAAATATCCGGTTATTCGGTCGACTGAACTGACGACTATGATCCACAGATGCAACAACAACCTATGCCCCAACAAGTCATCGTAAAGGAGAAGAAGGAACGGGGGTGCTTGACAGGCTGGTAATTTTAATCCTTTCCCTTTCTCTTCCTCCCTCATCCCTCACCCTCACCTCCCAATTCATTCTTCAAAACACGAAACGAAACGCAACAGAAACTAACTTCTTCCTCTCCACCAACAGTCTCGCAGCTCTATGCTGCTGTTTTCTGTGCGAGGAATCGTGTGAATGTTGCTTGGATTGCTGCGAGTGCTTTGAGATCTGTTGTTGAATGGGAAGTGGAGGGTTGGGGGCGGGATCGAATGGGAGGTTGGGGCGGGATCGAATGGAGGTTGGTAGGAAAGGGTGTGGAGTGGCATGGAATCGAATCGAGTGAAAGGAAAGGGAAGGGAGAACATCAGAAGCGTTGAGATAATGATAACGATATACCCCAAGCATGGCATGCCATTGTCGCGAATTTCGAAGAGAGATAGTTGCAGGATGTTGGGTTCGCTGGGTCGTTGACGACATGTGCGAGCCTGGTGGGTTTCTTGGTCCCTCGCCCTCGCCCTAGTCCTCAGTGCAAAATCCGCAAGGAACGAAAGATTGCTGGAGCTGATTCTACACATATCATCCATCCATGCTTCACTTTAAAAACTATCACAGAGACCCCATTGCGCTCAATCTCTCACCGAGGAACAGTTCTTATACTGTAAATCATATAATTTCTATAGAATCCCCTGGGTTGATCAGGGGAATGGATATCTTGCTCTATATACCCAACGCCGCTGTTGAAGATGCATACCTGACACGTTGAATGTGCTTTCCGTCCTTTTCTACGCCGTGCTCTGTTGAATAAATGCCGCTCTTAACCCCCCCCCAAAAAATCAAGTACATGCACAGAAAGTCTCCTTAGAAAAGTCCATCGATCTCTCCCGTCTCGGTATCGACGTCGACATTAAGATAGCCAGGAGCTGTGGGGAGGCCTGGGATAGTCTGAATATCGGCTGCGAGTGCGTAACTATAGTTTATATGTCAGGTTGTGTTGTCAAGAGATGTGCTGAGAGAGAGTAGACTTACAGATATCCGGCACCAGCCGCTAAGCGAACATCCCTAATTGGAATTGTAAAGCCGGTAGGAGCACCCTTCAAATCAGGGTCATGGGACAGAGAGTACTGTGTCTTAGCAATACAGATAGGCAAGTTACCAAAGCCTTGCTTGGTGTAGGTGTCAACCTTCTTTTGAGCAATCTCGCTAAACTCGACTTTCTCAGCTCCGTACATTTCCTTGCCGATAGCCTCAATACGTGTTTGCACATCGCCTTCCAAGCTGTATAAAAGCTTGAAGTTCTTTTCCTTCTCACTGGCGGACATAACACCCTTGGCAAGGTCAACGGCGCCCTTGCCACCCTCAGCCCAGTGATTGGCGGGGATGGCATCTTCAGCACCAGCTGAGATAGCCTCCTCGCGGATGACTTCGATCTCGGCAGCAGTGTCTGTTTCGAATTTGTTAATTGCAACAACGACTGGTATACCATACTGTCTAGCATTCGAAATATGCTTCTTGAGATTAACGCAACCCTTGCGCAAAATCTCAACATTCTCTTCGCGATAAACTTTGTCCAGTGCCCCACCAGGGGTAATGGGTGGACCACCGCCGTGAACCTTCAGAGCTCGGACAGTCGCAACAACAACGACTACATCTGGAACAAGACCGGAAGATCGGCACTTGATGTTGAAGAACCGCTCTCCTCCCATGGTAAAATCGAATCCGGCTTCGGTGATGACGAATCCGGCCTTTTCGTTGTGGTTCTCATCAGACTCGGTACCGGCAAGCTTCAAAGCAAGTTTATCAGCCAATACAGAGCTTGCACCGATACTGATGTTGGCAAAAGGTCCAGCGTGCACAAATACTGGCGTTCCTTCCAAAGTCTGCATAAGATTGGGCTTGATGGCATCCTTCATCAAGGCCGTGAGGGCACCACCAGCACCAATATCGTCACAGGTGACTGGGTCGCCGCTCTTGGATGATCCAATGACCATTCTCCCCAATCTTTCCCTCATGTCATTAAGGTCGTTACTTAATGCGAGAATAGCCATACACTCGCTGGCAACCGAGATATCAAATCCCGTCTCTCGAGCCTGGCCCTTCTCGGTTCCTGCGGTGCCAACAGTAATACCTCTCAAGTGACGATCATTGACATCCAATACTCGTCTCCAGGTGATAGTAGAGGGATCGATGTCTAACCTTGCGAAACGGTGTATTTCGTCTTCAGTGAGCTCGTTTGGGTCCGTCTTCGTAATCCCAAGTTTGTTCAAACGGCGGTACATAATTGGTTGAAATTCACGCTTGCCCTTCTTTGCAGGTACAAGGCGCTTGTAAAGAGCTGCGTCTTTTTGGGTGTTCTCGTGGAACATCCTGGTCTCGATTGCGGCAGCCAGAAGATTGTTGGCAGCTGTGATGGCATGGATATCGCCAGTAAGATGGAGATTGAACTCATCCATGGGAATAACTTGACTGTAACCACCTCCCGCAGCCCCACCCTTGATTCCGAAAGTTGGCCCTTGGCTGGGTTGACGGACATTTGCAAAGGCGATTCTGTTGAGATGGGCTCCGATAGCTTGTGTGATACCCATTGTAGTTGTGGACTTTCCCTCTCCCAGAGGTGTTGGGGTGATACCAGTGACCACGACGTATCTGCCATTTCTTCGGTGCTCCAGGCGTTTGAGAAGACTTAGGTCTACCTTGGCTTTGTATGCACCATATGGCTCGAGTTCATGGCCAGCGATACCAATTTCTTTGGCAACGCGAGTGATTTGCTTTGGGTGCTGTGCTCTAGAGATAGCAATATCTGAGGGAACCGGTGTCTGAATCTTCAGGGGTAATGGCAAGATGGATCTAGCCTTTTGTCGTTCGAAATATAATTTAGCTGAGTCAACAACGTTTTGTAGCAACATAGCAACGGTCATTGGCCCAACTCCACCTGGTACAGGTGTGATTAGAGAAGCAACTTCCGAGGCAGATGCAAAATCAACGTCTCCAACCAGCCTCTGTCCCGACTTCTTGGTATCATCAGGGACATAGTTTGTTCCAACGTCAATTACCACAGCCCCAGGTTTCAACCATTCGCCTTTGATAAAGTTTGGCTTTCCAATCGCTGCAACAACCACATCGGCTCGCTTGATGTATTCGTCAATGCCGACAGTTTTTGAATGGCATACAGTAGCTGTAGCATCGGCATTCTTGAGGAGATAGCTGACTGGGCTTCCCACAATATCACTGCGTCCAAGGACTACAGCATTCTTGCCCTTCAGATCCACACCGCTTTCCTGGAGCAAAACCATGACACCTTTTGGGGTACATGGTGTGAACAGAGGGTGCCCTCCACGCTTTGCCAACTCTCCAATATTGTTTGTACCAAATCCATCGACGTCCTTTTCGTCTGCAACAGCTGAAGTGATTGCATACTCGGAAATGTTTTTGGGAAGGGGTAGTTGGACAAGGATGCCGTGCACCGTAGGATCGTAATTGAGACGGGTGATTTGTTCGAGAAGCTCGGCTTCGGTGACGGTTTCGGGAAATCGGAGAACTTCACAATCAATGCTTGCCTAGAAGGTATCAGCTATGTTGGGTGAGGTCTGACGATGAGTAATTACCTCTTCGGCAGCTTTCAATTTCATGCGAACATAGGTTGCTAAGAATTGTCAGAATTTTCGAGACAGGACTTTGTCAAATAACATACTCGAATCAGATCGTTCACCAACTGAAAGACACAATGTTAGCATGCAATAGCAGCGCAGACGTTCCAAGGGAGTTGGCTACCTTGGAAAATCTTCAGAGAAGGTTTATATCTTGGATTGATCTTCTGAGTAGCCTGGATCTCTGTTTGAAGTTTCTCGCGGATACTTCTTGCAATGGCAGTGCCATCAATCTTGGTGGCCGTCATTATGATCTGTGTGCTTGAGAATTGCCTCGATTGTGAGTGAGAAGAGGGCGAAGGGAAAGAAATCGTGGAGTGAGGGGTGGGGCTGAAAGGTCTCGATCGGCGCAAATTGGGATCCCGCGATTTTGCAAAGTTTCTACTAGACAAGGCTGACGCGCTATGTAGACTTCTCAAACTCCGATTATAAGGCGACCGAAGATTTCCTGCTGCTGCTGATATTGCCTTTGTGGTATATAATGGTAATGGTAATGGTAATGGCTTTAGAGCAGGATGCAGATGCAGACGCATTGCTATGTGACAGCTCATGCAAGAGCTTGGCCGAACCCGCGGGTACATTACAATGTCTGGCACCACCGATACTCCGCTGGACGATAGGTACAAACAGGGTAAAAATATGCGGTTTGCAGTTGCAGTGGTGTCCAATGAGACGAGATGAAACGAATGACAAAAACGAATGACCACACCACTAATAAACAGACAATTGCCGTGACTCAGATAAGAGTAATAAGGTAGACTACTGCGTAATATTTCCAAAGAGTGTGAAAAGTGACTCAAGGCTTAAAAGAGCCGGATCTTCCCCAGATAGAATAGATCCTACACCTACCTAGAGGAAGGGAGAAAATAGTTATAACGGCCGGACCATTAAATTGTGTGTCATTTGGATGTGGATACAGTATGGCGCTCTTGATTGGTTGGATGGCCCGCACTGTGACTCGATTTTTGGAGGCGAGGAACACACGCGAACTTTTAGAGGGGATCAGTGTAAAACAGCAAATATTAAAGCCCTCCTCGTCCTGCGACTGAGGAAGATATCCCACCACCCACAAACATGAGACCAATCTTGTTGCAAGGACATGAGCGGGCTTTGACCCAGATCAGGTGCGCATCATCTATGAAGATACAGTATAAAGGCGCCCCACTGACTCCCCTCCCGCAGATACAACAGAGATGGCGATCTCATCTTCTCAACTGCCAAAGACCAGCACGTCTGCGCATGGTACGCACACAACGGAGAGCGCCTAGGAACATATCATGGTCACCAGGGAGCCCTTTGGACTGTCGATGTCGACCCCACCAGCACCATGATCGCCACGGGCGCTGCGGATAATACAGTCAAGTTGTGGGATATCAAATCGGGAAAGTGCCTCAAGACATGGGACTTTGATACCGCTGTTAAGAGGGTTGAATTCTCTGAAGATGGATCGCGGCTGTTGGCTGTCACGGAAAAGCGAATGGGTTTCTTGGGCACGATCGTTCTTCTGGATATCAAGCTTGATGTGAACGCCGAGCAGTCCAGTGAGAAGTCTCTGGTTATTACGTGCGAGGAGAGCAAGGCTACCGTTGCCGGATGGAGTTTCTTGTCGAAATACATTATCGCTGGACATGAGGATGGAAGTGTCTCGAAATACAATGCCAAGGTACGGTGGTTTGATCCATGTATGCAGGACAACTTACTTATGGAATTTCTAGACTGGAGAACAAATCGACAACGTCCAAATTCACGAGCTAGACTACTCGATCACCGACATCCAATGGTCTCAAGATCGGACCTACTTCATTACCGCTTCAAAAGACAAGTCAGCGAAGGTAGGCTCGAAAATGACTCTGTTTGCATACAAATAGCTAACTCTCCATTTTAATAGATTGTCAATGTAGATGATCTCGAGATTATGAAAACCTATACCACCGATACACCCCTAAACAGCGCCTGCATAACCCCCAAGAAAGACTTTGTCATCCTCGGAGGAGGACAAGATGCCATGGGTGTCACGCAGACCAGCGCACGTCAAGGAAAATTCGAAGCCCGTTTCTACCACAAGATCTTCGAGGAGGAGATTGGTAGAGTCAGAGGTCACTTCGGCCCCCTGAACACAGTCGCCGTGGATCCACAAGGCAGAGGATATGCTTCGGGAGGAGAGGATGGATATGTTCGCATACACCAGTTTGACAAGGGTTACTTTGATTTCACATACGAGGTAGAGAGGCAAGCTAAGGCAGCAGCGCAACTGTAAAGGTTATGTGGCTTTAGACTTGGTTGCATTTTCTGGCGTTGTGGATCTCATCAAAAGGCTTGTGGAACTGGCTGCAAGATAGATGAGGCTGTATGTATGGCCTAATACAGAATTTACTGACTTTCTATTCCCCCATGTCCAATGGAGTGTGCATACGTGTCCGAGGAGTTATGGACCAGTCGTCCAGATGAGTTGAATGCTCTTCTTCCTATCCCAGCGAGAATGTTTCAAATACACAGGACGTTACGCTCGTACTGGTCAGAAGTCTGCCCGGTGGACAAATATAAAGACCCTGTCAGTCAGTACAATATGTTGGACTGGATCGAGTTACAACCGTACCCTCATTCCTGGCTTACTGCTAGCTTGTTTGAATATCTCTGTATTCCTGTTATGATTGGTGCTTGAGTAGGCAGGTCACCGAATCTTGAAGGCGGATATGTTATAAAACAAGTCCGCAGCTCGATTATCAAGCATCTTGCAGGAAGATTGAGAATCCGCTCTACTCCCATCACGGCACCACATCGCATTGAACTTGACCTGGAAGTCTTATACTGAGTGGAGCATTATCGATTCTTTCTCATTTCGGCCAACCAGGCCCAGCCCCTGGAGATTTGTAATCTGAACTGAATTACCCCGCTGATGTCATCAAACAACCTCACATTTTTCTCCCCTCTACAAAATAGTTTCACATCGCACCAAAAACAAAGCTTCCCGTTCCTACAAACCACGTTATATAGCACAGCAATCATGGCAACCATGCGCGCAGTTGGTAAGTAACCGCGATCCAAAGGTTTTACACAACCAATCTAACCCCCTCAGACATTACCAATGGCACCGGCCCCGCAACCTCCCTCCACATCGCCTCAACCCCCAAGCCGACCGCATCGTCCGGGCAAGCAATAGTAAAAATCAAAGCCTTCGGTCTTAACCGCATGGACCTACTCCAACGCGAAGGACACTATCCCGTCCCACCACAAGCCCCTAAAACCCTGGGCGTAGAATTCAGCGGCACGATCGAAGAACTCAGCCCTGATTCCAAAGACCACTTCAAGAAAGGCGACGAGGTGTTCGGGTTAGCGTACGGCGGCGCGTATGCGGAGTATATCAATGTTAATACAAAGATGCTGTTGCATAAGCCGGGCCATTTGAGTTGGGAGGAGGCGGCTGGTATTCCTGAGGTATAGTATATTTTCTTTGCGGTTTCAGGTCAAGAGAGTGGATTGGTATTGATGATGAGATGAACAGACATGGATTACAGCTACTCAAGCCATGTACCTCGTTGGCGAGTTCGCGCGCGGCAAAACGATACTCTGGCACGCCGGCGCATCATCTGTCTCTATTGCTGGGATCCAGCTCTCGAAAATCGGCGGAGCGGCAGCTATCTATGTTACCGCTAGTTCGCAAGAGAAGATTGACTTTTGCGTCAAGGAGTTAGGTGCTACTGCTGGTTTCAATTACAAGACGCAAGATTGGTCCAAGGAGGTGTTGAAGGCCACGGATGGGAAGGGTGTAGATGTGATTATCGACTTCGTGGGACAGAGTTACTTCCAGGGGAACCTGGATGCTGCGGCGCGGGATGGACGTATTGTTAACCTGGGTGCAATGAGCGGGACGAAGTTGCCGGCGGGTGTGGATATCGGGGCTTTGTTGAGGAAGCGCCTTCGGTTCGAGGGGTCCAGTTTGAGGAGCAGGGATCCGGAGTATCAGGGGAAGTTGAGGGATAAGCTGGAGGGCTATCTGGATAAGTTTGAAGATGGGACGTTTAAGATTTATGTGGAGAAGGTGTTGCCTTGGGAGAAGATAATAGAGGCGCATCAGTTGATGGAGAAGAATGCTACCAAGGGGAAGATTATTTGTACTATTGATTAGAGCGTACCTGTGTAGGTGTCAATAGCTGCGTCCTACATAGGCAGAATTTCATAGCATCGAGCTGAGCATGTAGATGTGATTCAAACCCACTTCATTGTCCTGTATTCCTCGGTGGACGTGAGTCTCCAACTCATTTATACAAGAGGAGTTCCAGAAAGTTTTCTGCTCTATCAAAATGGAAGGAGGCGAGGCTAGTCGCTATGCACCATCGTTCCCGTTTCTCCATGGCAAGCACTTCTAAATTCCAAATCGCGTCCCTTGATCTTCAGAAACAACCACATCCATCATGTCCCTTTACTGCTATCAACCAAAAACCTATTGGCAAGTACATTCTTACTCTTAGTTATGACAGGCTTCGGTAATATACTAAGTATATACATAGTTTGGGGCTTCTTTCCGTTACCCTTTTTATCTGATAATCTGGACGCTGGTACTTCTTAAGACACAAAGTAGGAAAACTATTTGCGACGTGATCAAATGTGGGGTAAAACTAAAAAGACTTGGAGTTTTTGAAGCTCCAGCTCTAGGTGGCGTTTATTGAAATATCTTTGTAGATCAGGGAGGTCAACCTTCAGAGCAAATAATGTTGGTCTCGGTCGAAGGGTATACATCATTTCATTTATCTATCACACAGTCTAAATCCTCATGTACACCTAAACACCCTGCTCCATTCCCTCTTCCCACTCCTCATCTTCAACACCCCTCCCATTGCCAACCACATTCTCCTCACTCTCAACCTTCCTCTCCACCCCCGCCTTCCACCCCGTCCCCGCCTGCACGAAAACCATAACTACCACCAGCCCGGCACCAACCATGAATAGCGACCTGACCGCTACGACATACCCAGTCACGGCAACCGCACGCTCCGCCCCCTCCAAGCTCTTCACCAACGCAGGACTCCCCAACAAACGCCTTACCAAATCTTCCCTCCCCTCCAAACCACCACGATGCTCGAACCCCTCTTCCAGACTCGCTTTCAGCACACGGACGAAGAGCCCGCCGCCGATCGCGGAGCCGAACGAGCCGGCGAAGCCACGGAACGTGGTGAGCAGAGACGTGGACATGAAGTGCGTGGATGGCGGCGTTAGGTGCAGGAGGTGGGCGAGCGTGTAGTTCAGCGCGGCGCCCATGCTGAGCCCGTTGAGGAAGACCGAGAGCAGGTACAAAGGCGCTGGGGTATCGGGGTTGGAGATTTGGGAGAGCAGGGCTAGGGTGCAGCCGAAGAGGACGTAGCATACTAGGGAAGCTCTGGAGGGTTTCGTTAGGAAGTATAGTGATTGCGGGAAGGGGTAGAACATACAGCCAAAATGATCCTGCATGTTTGATGTGCAGCCAGCCTGCTAGCATGCCTCCCAAGGCAAATCCCGCATTGGTAGGAATCAGGATCGAGCCTGCGGATGCGGGAGACCAGCCGCGGACCGCAATTGCATATGCGGGGCTATAGAAGAGGACCATCCATCTCGATATCATGACACCTAGCTGCGCGACACAAGAGAGGAGCGCGCCACGGGATTTGAGGACCGTGACGGGAATAACCGGATCGGTAGCCACGTAAAGCTCGGTTAGGATGAACGCTATGAGAAGGATGGCGGATATGACTATTGGGATCCAGATGATTTTTGGGAAAGAGAGGCCAAAGAGGAAGAGGGATAATGATGAGGTCTGTAAGTTTCAGTTATGATGAACGAGGCGTGGAAAGGATGTACCTACGAGTGTGACAGCACCCAGGTAATCGATCTTGGCCAGTTTGGTGGCTACGGATTGCTCTCCTCCTTCTTTGTATCCTGACGTGAAAGATTTGGGAATACTGAGGAATATCCCAATGCCAGCAATAACAGCCAGGGGAGTTTGTATCCAAAAGAGAAATCTCTGCAAACCTATCAGCGAATTTCACAAAGCCGTCTGAAACTCAACATACCCATCCCATACCATTTACCAAGGCACCAGCAATCACGGCCCCCAAAGACACTCCGATTGTGAAGCCCGAGTTAACGAGTCCAATGAACAAACCTCTCCTTTTCTTCCCCGCGAGCTCCAGGACCAAGATGAGTGCGATGGTCATGATGCCAGCACCGCCAACTCCACTGATCGCTCTACCTACCAGGAAGGCTGTCAGGTCTGGGGCTTGTGATGTGACGAGTCCTCCCGTGGCAAAGAGTAAAGCTGCTACGAATATGCAGTTTCGAGGGGAGAAAGTCTGAGCAAGCCTTGCAGCCAGTGGTGAGCAACTCGACATGGCTATCTATCCAACCAACATACATCAGCACTGTTTCGACACGGGATTTCAAACGCAGCTTACCAGATACGCAGAAGTAAACCAAGAAGCTTCAGAGAAAGCATCCAAATCCTCCGCGATCTTCGACTGTGTTGTCGTGATACCGGACATATTTGACGCTTCATTCACATCACAATCAGTTCCAATATCCCCTTCTCATACACTTCAGTAGAGACCAACCTTGTAGGAAAATCAAAGCCCAGGCACTCAATATAATCAGCAATCCTCTCCTTCTCCCAACATGCTGGTTCGCTCTATCCGGATCCCGCAATTCCTCCTCATCGCCCGTCTCCGCCAACGTTTCTTCGCTCCCGTCATCGTCCAGACCTTGTCTATCATCCTCTCTCAACAACGGCGTCTCTTCTGAGGGGTTTCGGACAGCAGTGACATCTCCATCTGGGACGGCCATTATCAACTCGTGATCTCGCCACTCGTGACTCCCCACTCTTGGCCTTGGCTCTGTGAAACGAGAAAAGACTGGACCTCCCAAATATACAATATCCAGAATCTAAGACTGAATGTTCATATAGGCAGCCATTAGGTTACAAAAGTACAAGTTTATTACATTTTCAAGAAGCATCGAAGTCGTGAGTCAACAATGGAAATGGTACCTTCATGGATACCGGTATGGTAGTGCTTATCTGATTAGAAAGCAGCGGGAAGTCACGCGAATACGGTGGCCATGTTTGGTGGATGTGCTAGAACTACTGTATATCAGGCTACGGCGCCCTTCAGGTAGCTGAATAGGGGTTCAAGTTTGAGCCCTCCCGTTCTTTTTCTTCAAACTCGGATATACCTATTAATCGTCCATCCAGATGGATGAGTAGTTCAATCAACCACTAACTTATTCAGATCTTTGTGCGTTCAATATGTCATTACCCGCAAACGTCAGCCAGTAATTACAACTGTGCCTCTATTACTACTTAGCAAAGATGCCGATGTATGGTTAAAAACCCGGTATTTGACTGTAGGTTCTTATAAGTAAGTTAATATACGGTTAGGAACCGTATTATGGCCAGACAAACGGGAATTTATCCATTAGTGTACCATGTCATGGTCCCAGGTAATTCCGGTAAGGTAATTATCTGCGCGGCTATAACGCGTCTGCCCCTGTATTCTGAACGCGAACAGGGGCTACACTAACGCGTCTTCCCGGCTTGCTAAATTATTCTCTTTTAATATCTCCTTACATCAAACTTTTATTCTTCCTCTCTATTGTTGTGGATTTGTATTTGGAAAACCTCTTCTCACATTCAATTGTATCATCATACAGTTCCCTCACTATGCCTCGCACGAAGCCAACTACAAAACAATTGGCACCACTCAACCCGAGGCCTCGCATGTTGATTCCATCCAGAGCAGCACGCAAATCAGCACCATCAGCGACCTGGTCTCCATCCCTATACTCCTTCGATCACCCCAGTTCGAGTCTACCTAGCAACTCGTCCCCCACCACCATCGATCATACCGACTTCCCACCACCAGAAGATATCCCATCCTATAAATTTACGACCGAAGAATCGTCCCACGTCAGCGAAGAAATCAGACAAGCCATTTTATCCGCTCCCGATGACCTTCTTCGCTCCGCTATTTTGAAGGTTTGCACGGAATCCCCAGAAGCTACACGACTGCTCGGCCCACTTATCCACCTTCCTCCTTCAACGGGTTTGGAGAGAAAGAGGAAACGGAGCGTGGAGATATGTGGTGAGTGTGATGGGGAGGTCGACGACGATGGGGATGGATGCTGTAAATACAGGAGGATGCGGATAGCTAAGTAAGCCTATTTCGGTCAACTTAGGACATTCAGGTTTTGAAAATGCACAAATTAACAATCAACAACCAGGGATGAAGAAGATGCTGACGAGCTGAGAGCATTGGAAACCATTAATAGAGACGAGATATGTGATGAGTGTGGAGAAATAGCCGATGATGATGGGGATGGATGTTGCAAATACAGGGTAATGCAGAATTCAAGGTAAATACAATATGTTAATGAAATCTTGGAAGCAGCTTACTGATTGATGTTTGTAGGAGGTATGAGCTGAGTACAGAACTCGGGTATGGCTTCTAAGTTAAAGGGGACTTGAGTCAACTCGTACTGTACATTATCGAGCACGCGGCTCTGGACAGCGATTACCTCATCCCTGCAAAGAGACGAACTTGGGAACAAATGTGTAGCGGCAGCTGTGGCGCATACGTTTCTCTTTCAAATCCTAGCATTTGATGAATTCAGATTTTCTGCTCAAGAACAATTGACTTGTGATTGTGTGGAACTTGAAAGTGTTTGAATAGCCAAACTCTCTTTGTCTATAGTCATGTATCAAAGCCCCCATTGTTTCTTCTGTCATTAGCCACGTTCCTTACTTTCACAACAGACATGAATCAGCTTAAAAACTCCTGCAGCTAACAAACCCACCCAATTAAATGGCAGATTTGGTAACGTCAAAAAGGCCGCTTTATTATGGAAACCACTTACTCGTCTCGCCTAACAGTTCTTCATAAAAGATACTGAAGATGCTCCAACATTAGCTCAAACCACTTGAGCGAAACAATCCCTAACCGCTTGAAACAATGAAGAAGCTTTCGGGTATATATGTTGCTTCAAACGTATCCCATACTCCCCTCCAACGCAGCACTCCACTCGACCCCTCCAACCCTTCACATCAACATTTACCTAAGACCAAATTCCCAGACGAAAGTCGAAGAACGAACTCTGAAGATGTGGGGCTCACTCTTCAAACCTACCTCAGGCAAAAACCGCTCGACGAAATCGCAGCCCGCGGACCCAGTCGTATCAGGTCAAGTAGACTCGACAGTCGCACCGGGCACAGAAGACTCGACGGCATCGCCGCCCGTAGACCCGGTTGCACCAATACCAATCCAGCCGGGTGCGGACTCAACCCAAACTCACCTTAGGGGAGGGAAGCGTCATCGGGAGGATTGGGATGACGATGCGTATGGTGAATGTTGCTGTACAGTAATGTAAACTCTGGGTCTCTTAGAGGAGGGGGGGGGGTTCTGGGCGGGTTGACTTTGAGTGCACGTGGTGCATACTGCTGTGCGGTAATATATACACTTGGTCTCTTGGTATATATATAAAATAGAAAGAAACTAAAACGAACACGATGAAACGACTATTGAACAATATGTGATAAAGAACAAGTCTGAAACTTTTACTTCTTTGACTTCCGCGGAATATGAGTGCATTTAGCTTTATGTGCTATAGATCCTACAAAAGAGAGAAATAAACGGGAGCTAAAACGTAGGTATTAACTTTGTGTCGCTCTTTTGCCGCCGAACAACTGCGTTGACGAATTCGTCTCAGGCTGATTGTACCACTTGCGCTGTGTAGGGTTCATGCACTTGAGGTCCTTTGCAAAGAAAGAAAAGTTGGTCTTTGTCCTAAGTCACCTCCTACTGTAACATCAGTTGGCTCAAAGAGTCAAAACTGCCCGCAAGACCGCAGATTTATGAACGTTTAAAAGTTCTTCACTTTATCAGGGGTCTTCACTTGAATTCACTTTTTTGCCAATATTGAACATTGCTAGCATACAGTATATTACATTTTCTAACCCAATGAATGACAGGGTGTGTTTCAGTCAAAACCATGCCATGACCCTCATCTATCATACGCCCTTTATCTCCGTCTCAACTACTAGCTAGGGCAATTTGACCTAAACCCTATTTCGGAAAATTGCACACACAGTCATAGAACGGGCAGTTTTCAAGGGATCCAGCGTTGGGTGAGTTCTCGACAGTTCCATTGGAAGTGCATTGAAATCTGTAAACATTCCCGGTTAGTAACAGTACGATGAATAAAGGCTCGAAAACAAAATGAACGCTTCTTTAGTAAGCTGCCTTGATGCTCCTCTCTTAACTTTGGGATGTGTTCTGGGGGGAAACTTAGATGAAGGGAACTTTTGCTTACGGGTTGTGGCAAGCTGGTCCGAGGCCCCCGCTTGTAAAACGACTCTTGCAATTGATCTCGAAATCGCGTTCGTTGAGAATAGGCGATGATGCAACCATAGAGCTAGCTGCGGTCAAGATGAGGAAAAGAGCTGAGACTACACGTTAGCATTCCGAGTACTCCGTATAGACTGAAAAATAAGAGAAGGAGTTTTACTTGAAGTGATTTTTGAGTACATGATGAAGATTTAAAAGGTAACTTTTGTTGTATTTCTGAAGTTGTCTGGTATGTGTAGGAGTCACTTGTGGAAGTTAAGGAATAGCCAAGAGGTGAAGACGGGGAGGGTTTTTATACATATTTTCAAGCCCGTGTGTTCGCTAATTGTAAGCATTCCAGCTCAGCTCAGACGCCGTTCCTGGTAGCACAAGGAATAGGGAATATCATTAAAATATTACGTTACACTTATTTTAATTTCTTACTGTGTCTACCTACTACACAATTATTCTTAATTGTCGGAGCAGGACCCCCTCCTACAATCCGGGAGTCCGGGACGAGACGTGGGCCTAGTACTGTAGTCGGCGCATTAAAAAGTCTAACGCGCATTAAAAAGTACATTTCTTATACTGGTAAAACCCTAATAAAATAGCGCCTGACTTGTACCTAGGGCCGTGCCTTACTTTATAAAGTCTCTCCTATAGTACTTTACGGCCAACTCCACAATTACGAGTAATCTTAATCGTCGGCGGCCTCGCTTATTAGAGCGCGCTGACGATTGCGCGTATAAGGTCAGGTCTTATACCGTAGGGTATCGATCCTATTAGATTCCGTACTAAATTTAACGATACTTTATAAACCAAATTCCTGAATTTAATAATTATTACGGAATCTATTTCTTGCTGCTTTGGCACACAAGTGACATCAGCAGTAGCGACGTATGTATCTCGCGTGTGTGGTTGGCCGTAGAGTACTATAGGAGTTATAGATACTTTTCTTAAAGATTATAGTCTAATACTACCTACCCTTTTCACGGTTGATTTAACATGCAAGCTTTCGTCATTTAGAAACAGCACTTTTAGTTTCTCTTTCCCAGTCCAGCTTTATACATAGCTATATTATCAAGTAGATTTATTTATAACATCCATGAAAGACGAAAATGAAAGATATCGTGGCTGCGGGATCAACTGCGCCATGTGGAACGATCATCCTTTAGCTGTATTACATCAGGCGAACCAGCTCGGAACCGGTAAGCTTGAATGTGACCCTGGGATTGGCTCTACGTGTACGAAAAAACTGTCCTAATAGACAAGCGAGTTTTGGTGACCTATTCGGCCACTTTTTTCATACACGTAGAGATTGGATTGCTGGGAATCTATTTACGTTACATAGCTGAGGCTTGTGCCGCTTTCGCTAAATTTCGAAAAGCAAAAAGGATCGCAATAAGGAGTTGTAGTTGTAAGCTGACTCGTCAATCATTTGATATAGGTAGTACAGAGCTACTGCCTTATATATAAGCTCGTATATACGGACGAACGGCTTGAAAATTTATGACATCTATTGAGGAATAATAGTTCCGATCTGAGTTAGCACGTGGCGTTGAAATGTAGGACTATCCTTATATCCTTGCTTTCCACACAAGTTCTCTTCTCTATCATTTAATTGGCATATTCACTTCCTAGTGCTACTTCTACTATACCCGTTTGGACATATTTTTTAAAGTATCTGAGATATCCCACAAAACAAACTCGATGATTGTAACCGCTATGATATAAATTCTCCGTTCCTAAATTAACACAACACAGCCCGCCATGTGAGCCCAGATTCTTACGTATTCTAAATGAAAATAGGTTGTGGCCCCCCTAACCCCTATAGTGTTTACAGCCTTCTCCACAAAAGCTCGCTACTCTCGCCGGGCGGGAGGGGGGTGGCGTGGATAGGATAAAGCGATACTAGTTTATAATGTGCCAGGCGGCGTGGAACATTAAAATTTAAGCATGGTGATTTATAGCTAAAGAGAAAGCAAAGAAGGGGTTCAATCGAGACCGTGACACCGAATCAGAGGATGACGAGGGGCGATTCCCACCGAAGAAGAAGATAGTGGAGTTGGGATGAAGCACAATAGGCTCTTTCTAAACGTGGACTTGGATTTACTTGCAATCTTGGAAGAGTCTAAGGAAAGAGCTCACGATCGGGTTTAGGAAACACTCTCCTGTTGTATATATCATATAAATCACCGTCTGTTTTACTGGAGGAAAGAGACAAGAGCTAGGGTCGGTGGAGCAGCCATTGAAAAGAGCTTTGAGAGAGGTCACCACGTCCACCACGCTCCAAAAAATTGAGCATCATCGGCATTGAGAGGCTTTGCTGAATACTTTCAGAATAGCAGCGAGTGTGACAAGTAACATCTTCCAAACAAAGGCATTTTCTTAAGAGGTTCACAGCATCATTAGCATATTATAAGAGATTCGTGAGACGAAGCAATGGTAGAGCGGAATTTAATTCCAAGGTAATTAAAAATGAGAGGCATCACAACATGCTTTTGCTTTGGCACCCCTAAAAGAACAGAATAGCCATGAATCATAACAACATTTCACGTTTCACTTTCCAATCCCTGCCTCATTCCCTTCTCTCTCTTCCCTCCCCCTCCATTAAGCGCAACAACCATCACAAGGCACAAAGTCATCTCCGCTCGCCCCAGTGTGCGTCACCACGCCCGCCAATTCCCCATCAGTGTTGAACACCACGCGATCAGCACCTGGAGAGCCTCCAGTATACACCTCGTAAGTACTCAAGATGGGGAACTCCTGGTAGGGTCCAGAGACGTAGAAGTCGATATCCTCATAGTTGTTTTCCGTATGAGGATAATCGTTGCTGCCGACCTGCTCGCCTTCCTCGTAGTAGTTGTAGCCCTGGGTGACTGCAGCATCAACGTCGGATTGGTAGTAGCAGACCGAGCCACAGGTATAGGCGCACGTTGCCCTGTTGTCGACGGCGGAGGCGGTAACTGTGGTGGCCGCGAGAGCGAGGAGGGCAAGCAGAGTAGTGGGCTGATATATATTAGCTTTGTTTAGGTTGTAAAATAGTGTATATGACTTGCCTTGAACATCATCTTGACGGTTGAAGTTAAGTTTTGGGGTAATTCAAAAGGAAACTGACAAAAAAAGAGGACTTTATACTCAACAGGCGTGCTTCGAAATGACACCTGGGATTCATTGACTTTATTTTTATATCTTTTTGGCCCGTGAACAATTGAGCGGTCACTGACTAGAGATAAACCAGCCTACCACTCCGCATTATCCGGAGCAGTTGCTGGCCAGAACAGAAGGAGAACACATGGTACAAACAGATAAGAACTAATAATTGAAGATATCTGTGTAAGTGTAGCTTGGCGTTGCCCTACCTTCTCTTTTTAAATAATGCGAATTCGGGGACTAAGTTGGAAAAAGAAGGAGTTAAGACTGGTGTGGTGGTAGCGTGTGCGGGGTCGGCAGCCCCCGCAATTAAAGCCTGAAATAGTGCACGTGTTGACCCGGATAAAACACGTTTTCATAGTCGATATAATTTAAGAGTAGAAATGAAGAGGAGGTTGGATGAGGAAATAAAATCACGTATAAAATTGTACTTTTCCTGAACTCTACAGCTCTATTAAAAGTCAAGTGAAGATCACTTGTCAAGAAAGGGGGGTGTATGATATTTAGCGAGAAAATTTGGTTTTCCGGCAGCTGACCTAAAGGCTTATACCGTATTAGTTAGGATATAAGACCAGTCCCTAGCAGAAGACCATATGGTTGACTTTTAATGTCCCACGCCAGCTGGCACATTATAAATAAGACCATGTTATAGCTAAGGTCTACCCCCTCGGGAAAGTTAGTAGACCAGGTCTTTTGTATTAACTAATACGGTATGTTACACTGACTGACATCGTCAATAACTGGACTTAATTAATTATGGAGAGGTAGAAATATCATTGGAGATAATCAAAAAGAGCCAGAGACCTAAATTCACATGTATTTCCGAAAATCCGCAAAACTCTTCATTTCGATGCCCTCTATAAAATGCTACCTACATGGAAGGTAAGGTCGGCTAGGTCCTCAACCACCAATGTTGAACTTTTAGCTCAATTCTAGATCCCTCTGACCAATTTCTAGTGACGAATAGAAAATTCGTGCTGGAATTGGTGGCTGAACAACATTCATGTCGTGTAGCCCTCAATCCCAACACTTTCATTGACATTGTTTCTACCGCTCACCTCTAGAGTTGGTGATATCGATAGTGGTAGAGGAGGCAGAGAGTTTAAGTCGTTGAGTAGACTATCCTCGGTGGTTTGACTATTTACGCAAATGAGCTGAAAGGATCGAGTGCCTACTTTCAAGGTTCTGCCTTACGGTGTGGTCGTTTTAGCGCTTACTGCTCCTTCGCCCCCCTCAGCATCCTCATCATCCTCCTCTTGAGGTGGGAAGATAGGTGGAGGTGGTAGCAAATGAAGGTCATCTGGCAAGGGGTACTCATCTACATCACCGCTATTCATACAATTAGTTCACAAATTAATGCCCCAATTTTCTCCCAACTTCACTTACAATGAATATCGAAGATTGTAGGCACGAGCTACTCTCAGCAATCCCATGAGACGTTGTTCCTCCTCTGTAATTCCGATCAATTCCTCCGTCGATTGTATTAGAGGCTTTTGGTAAGGTTTATCATACGGACTCAGGTATGAAAGACTTGCAATCTCAAAAAACCGCGGATACAGCCCTGCGAAGCCCCAGTCCACAAGGCCTATCGTTCCATCATCCTCAAGGATCATATTCCGCCGGCAGAGATCCGTATGACATAGAACAAGAGGGTAGGAGGTCAAATCGATTGACTTGTCCTGTAATGCGAGACGTTTATTAAGCCAGGCTTCCATGTCGGCAACGGAATTGAAAGTCGTTTTTGCGCCGTCATCACCCCACAAGTAGCCTTGCGGTTGGTCGTCACCTATGGGACCTGGAACCTGGTTGTTTGGTATTTGTATCTGTCCCAGGTGCTCGATAATCTTAGCGACGCGAGGAATGATATCCACGTGCACATCAAGGTCAACCTCATCCATCGACTGGCCAGACACATATTCCATGAACAGGTATCCCTCAACGCCAATCCCTGAAGCATTATTATCTTCCCTTTGGAAGAAACGGTAGGCCCGTGGAACGTGAACAATCCTAGGATCTGCTTTTCGATGTGCGAGCTCCTGGGTTGCTGCTTCAGAAGGTCCGACGCCAGGACCGTATTTGACCGCAATGTCATCAGAAAGCTTGATGACTCGATTGCTTCCCCAAGAAGCTCCAACCACGCCGTTATCCTTTTCCATTTGCTTGCAATACTCAACCAACCAATCCTCGCTGGCGGTGTGAATGACCCAGTCCAGGGGCGGCAAGGCCGTCATCTTGAATTTAGACTTGCACAGCTTCGTGTATGCCGTCTCTTGTTGAGGAAGGAAGGTCGCGAAGTCCTGAAGATGAATCCCTTGTCTTTGTGTCTGTGTGTGCGTTCACGTTTGTCTTTGTCTTTGTCTTTGCTTAAAAGTGCGTTCTAGTGCTCAAAGATGTTTGATATCCCTGAAAGGCTTGTTAGCGCCAAATCATATGCGTCCACCAGCTTCCTAACAAGTTAGATTGCAAAAAGCTTCAATATTGAATTCAATTTTCCTGGAAAACCTTTCAGAAGATGAAGAGAACAAGCAATGAATCAACTCTAGTCGTTGCCGATAGAAGATGGAAATGAAATGGAGCTCACTTGCTAATAAACTTCTGACTACTTTGAAACGGGCTTTTCTGTCTGATATTGGGTTACTGACTGCATTGACAACCCCATTGCTTGGGGATTTCGAAGTTCCATAACTCGCGGATCACACCAAATAAGCACGATTCCTGAAGATTCAATGTTTCAGGAGGGGTTCGGACCTATTGAATTGTACTCGGAAGTGTCTTTTATGAAATAGGAACACACCTTCAACTCGATTCACACAGTTATCCCAGTGCTTCGCACCATCATTCACAATATGGAGGCCGCTGGACTTGATTCCTGTGATTTATATCAGCGCAGGTCCTGGATAAAAGGTAGGGTATCCGGCAACCACTGCAATCCAATCCATTCAGCACTTCTCCAAGTCCCCACCTCAAGACCTTTAAGTCCAGACTCATACTAGTCCCAAAAAGCATCATGCCTTCTATTTACGGCCCCCCTACCCGCAAGGTCACAACAGAAGATTATGGCCGTGTGGTCCACACGATCCGTGTGACTATCCAGTAAGAGACCCAACGAGACCGAAGTCTCAAACATACAATATTATTTCGTCAGATTGACACCTGGAAAATCCCCCAAGAACCAGTCACGCACCCAGTCAGAAGAAGTACAAATCCTAATCCATCTATAGCAACCGCGGTGTAGTCTTCGACAACGACACCCGCAGCACCAATCATGCCTCAATTTACCTCCTCATAGACGACGGCAAGACCTCCGTCCGGCTCAACATGGCACAAGCCGGCTTGACCGAGTCAAATGCCAGCACTTGGATAAGCGCTGGTGACGAGATGGGAAAATACGAACTTACACATTGCAACTACGGCAAATCAAAAAGCTCTCTTCGGGACTTTGACCTCAAGGCTGTACAGGGCTTAAGAGTCGAGCATGGTAAAGCAAACCACTTGATCATTGTCTTGAACTAAAAAAATTAACTTCGTCACAGTGCTGTCCCTTATTAACCAAAAGGGACGACACAAGTACAAACTCCACCGCACAGGAGTCGGCTGCCGCTACTGGGTGTAAGTATACCCACCCCTCCCCATCATATCAAGCATATCCCAATAACCGCCTTAACTACCAGCCAAACAATCATAAAAGACCTGAACGACAGCAACTTCATCAAGAAATCGAGTCCCGTATCAGCAGCTAAGGCTATAGACGGTTTGCGGTATAACTACTCTGCAGAACAGGGGCCTGTCTTCGAGGAAGTTGAGAAGGGGACTTTTGTATGATATGATATGATACCTTACCTTTTGGATGGCGAAGATACCCGGGACAGATAGGCAGCATAGGGGTTTTGGCGCTACATGCATGACATAACAAAGGAACAGCTGAATAGCCTCCGAGATATCAATTTTTGGGAATACATAATAAATTACCAAGTATAGTCAGTACCAGGTCGCGAAACAGTATGCGTGCACGTACAAGTGCGGGAACTACCCCAAGGCTCATCAGCAATTCAACTCTCCCTAACGCAAGACATATATATATCTTCGAATAAATAACCCTTTATCCTCTTAAAAGGCCATTGCAATTCTACTTTTACCCGCTTAACTAATTCCCAACTCAATATAATAAAGCCACATGTAAATAACGGTCAGCGGCTAATGATTTGTAAGAACGCATTGGGTGTGGCACCGCCCGTACGCCCGGCCCCGCGTAATGCGAACTCGCTTAATTCTGACATATGAATTCTGACATTGGACTGAACTGACTACATTCTGACAATGAGTAAGTAAGTATCTCATTACGGCTACTCCCCGCGAAATTGAACGATGTGCGTTTGTCAGCTCAAATAGATATAAAGGGACAGAGAATACCTTGTCTGCTCTCTGAAAAGTATCTCTCTCCCTCAGACTTCAAGTACATCCTCACAAAAGCCCACCAAGCAAGATATAAAACCAACACACCCCACCCCAACACCTTCCCACCAAATCATCCCCAAAACATGTCCAAAACTCTCGTCGTCTTCGGCGCTACAGGCCAACAAGGCAGCTCAGTCATAACCAACGTGCTAAACGACCCCCACCTATCCCAGACATACAAGATCCGCGCCATAACCCGCACTCTCGATTCCCCCAAAGCCAAAGCGCTCCAGGAACAGCAGAATGTCGAGGTTATCCAATGCGACGTTTCCAACCGCGCCTCACTCGAAGCAGCCCTAACGGGCGCCCACACCGTCTTCGCCATGACGGCTGTTTCCTTCTCGCCCGCCGACGCAGACACAGACCTGGAATACGAGACCGGCAAGGCGATCGCGGACGTCGCGGTCCAGAAGGGCGCGCAATACATCATCTTCAGCACGCTGCCGCCCGTCTCGTCCATCTCGGGCGGCAAGTACACCAAGGTCTCGCCCTTCGACGACAAGGCGAGAATCGAGCAGTACATTCGCGGGCTGCCCATCAAGAGCGCCTTCACGTCGCTGGGCTCATTCATGCAGAATTTCGAGCTCCCGTTCTTCGCGCCCCAGAAGGCCGACGACGGCACGTACGTTATAGCGCGGCATACAACCCCCGAGACCAGGTGGCCGCTGCTCGACGCCGTCAGCGACGCCGGGAAGTTCGTTGGCGCCATCTTGGCCGAGCCGGATAGGTATGAGGGCACGACGTTCTGCGCCGCGCAGGCGACGTACAGCTTTGAGGAGATATCGGCTATTATATCCGAGGCTACGTGTAAGACTGTGGTCTATAAACAGATCCCGCTCGAGGAGTTCAAGAAGACGCTGGTGTTTGACGATGATAGGTTTGTGGAGATCTTCGTTGAAGCGTTTAGCTCGTACGCGGATTTTGGTTACTACGGCAAGGATACTGAGAAAGAGGTTGCGTGGGCTGCTGCGAACGCACGAGAAAAACTTACTACTTATGCGGAGTACGTGAAGGCACATCCTTTTCACCTTGAATGAAGGAACGCCATGAGATCGCACAGATAGAGATATAGGGAGACATATAGGTAGTGATTTTAATGCCAAGGAAACAAGCGTATTAGGCATATACTTGCGAAAGCTGACCAATTAAGCGAAGTGGAACTAACCACCCACCAGTGGCACTACTTGTAGATTAAAAATGACGTTAAAAATCATATCATTGAATCAAACACGAAACCTCACCAACTCTTCATCAAACCCGCAATCCAGCCATTTAACATCAAAATACCTACCCAGAAAGAATTCCAGGACTTCCACGACTCTATCAAAGACCTAGATCGTTGGGACTGGCCGGTCCGAAATGAAGCCGTGGCTAAAGAGTGGCCCGAGGAACAAGATCAAATGGCCTACTTGAGATGGGCGTTCGAGAAACACCTACCAAAAACCCCTCCACCTCCACGTATGACAGCCCAGGAGGACCTTGATTTGATCTCCACAACAAACATCAAAATGCCGACCCCAAAAGAATTCGAGGACTTCTACAACTCCATCAAAGACCGGGCCATTTTGGACTGGACGATCGAGGATGATCCTGAGACGAAACGGTGGCCTGACAAACAAGATCGCAAGGCCTACCATGGATGGGCGATCGAGAAATTCCTACTGGACAACCGTCCACCTCCATATATGACAGCTCAGGAGTACCTTGATTTACTCTCCACCACAAACTTCAATAACGAGACCCAGCGACACATTTTGGGCTCTGGTATCGGAAGTGCCCGTCCACCAGACCACGTGCCCTTGGGCAAAGATGAGGATGGAAATATCTACAGGATTTTTCGACGCCGCGACGCCTTGAAAATACATGCGCAAACAATCCCCTCTCGTACAGTCTTAGGCCACTCTGTCATCGGCATTCACACCAACCCAGCGCATACTCTCTCCCACACGAAAGAGATATCTGAAGAAAGCACGGAATCAAATGAGACTGACGATCTCCAGTCGGGAGGCTTCACGGCTTACCAGCTGGGGCAGGTGGAGCACTTTTCTGGAGACGACACCTCGGACTTGTCCCACGATTATCACTGGGATCCTACCGGATTTGCAGCCGTTGCAAGATTGTCATTGAGTGGTCGGGCTGAGGGCATTTATCTGGTTTTTGATTTCTACCCCGAGGATCCTCAACACGGAGACATGAATCGCACTGATCGGATCGATGATGAGGATTGGGGTTTGTGGTACGATAAGGACGAAACGCAGTTCTCGTGCGCCAGAGTTGCGAATGCTAGCGACATCCCTAGCCTTTCTCACGACTTCAGATTAGAACTTTCGGAAATCAGCAAGCACCAAGTGCGTTTGGGAGAAGCAGTTCTGGCCTCTAATGGCACTATTATTCGCGCCGAGACTATTGTTGAGGATTTATAGCTACAGAGGAAGCAAAGGGGCTTAAGCGAGACCAAGATACCAAATCAGAGGATGACGAGGGGCAACTCTCACCGAAGAAGAAAGTGGAGTTGGATGACGTGTAATAACCGAATTCTATTGATTTGCAATAGAAGCCCTGACAAACCTGCCCGATTACCAAGCAAAGCTAGGATGCGTAATATGAATGAAATCGAGAAACTGCAACTACCGTATAAATTGAGATGGTGCCCCTGGGGTTCTAAGCTATTTCCTATACAAATGATAGCTTTGGACCTAGAGCAATATCAAGGGGAACTATTATGCGGGGGGGCACTATCCCAATTTATATACTGTAGTACTTGCCACTGACTACACGCCTACTTCTCGCGACGAAACTCAAAAATCTCACGCAATCTTAAACTCTTATCAAGTGCAACGATTATTCACCAAGCATAGCAAGTGCACGCACACCACACGAAACCTCACCAACTCTTCATCAAACCCAAACCACATTACAACCGAACATTACCCCGCACAAAACATCAATGCTTTTCCCCATGAAATGATAATATTATAACAAGGACTAACATTGCGTAGGAGAAAGGTCAAATTTGATATATCTTAAAGCACGCATGCTTTGGTTTTGAAATCGCTCGACTGGCGCGGGGGTTCGGCAGTGCATAATATAAAGAAAGCGTGACCTTTTGCTATTGTTATAATGTCAATTCTCCGAGTTAACCAGGCGACAACTTGATGCCTGAAAGTTTATCCTGGAGGGTAAAGTATGGGTCTCCGATATTCCACTTGGAAATTCATCTCATCATTAAGACTTCACATTATAGAAAGACCAAGATGTACAAGTAGTGAACAGGCACTAGAATTATATTCTCATATATCCGCCATCGCCGATTCAAGCGCGCCAAACGCTCGCTCGTTCGCTCACTTCCAAAATGTAAACGCCAACCCAATGTATAATCTCTCATCTTTTATTCTCAGGGTGACCCGTAAGCCAAACCACAACCCCCTAGCGCCAAACAAGAACGCACAGACCCGAATTGTCCCTTTTGGATATGATATGCATGATTTCCTTTCCTTTCCTTTCCCTTCCCTTCCCTAAATTAAATCTCAGAATGTGTGAAGAGTTATGACCCTCCCAAAAACGCCAGCAATGCAAACAATGCATACAGAATATCGCTTCAAATAAATCAAGGAGCATTAGTCGGATAAGTTGGTTGTTGGCTCATGCTTGGGCCTGGAATCGGCGGAATACCACTCTCATCACCAGGCTCGCGTCTCGATCCAGAGATATTGAGGACTCGATATAGCAAACTCTTGCGTCTTCCATCGCCGCCGCGTTTGTTGTTAAAGTCATGGCCACCTCGGCGAGGACCGACAGTTCTGCCATTGGTGGGAAAGCGATGACCAAGGTCACGCCGCCAGGCTAGACTGCTCTCGATGCTCTCTTTGCGATCCAGTTCTTCCTCCCAGCCGTATGTGTCACAGCTGGCGGTCGTGCTGGCAGATTGAAAGGATCCAACAGAAGACATCATGCTAGCGGACGAGCTGGCAATGCTAGTGTCGAGTGTGAGCGCCCCATTACTCATGCGTCTGCTCATGCTGTCATCGACGAGAGTGCTGGTTGTATCTGTGGTGGTGGTGGTTGCTAAGCTGCTTCTTGATTCGTTGGCGAGCGGGTTTGCAGATATCCAAATCCCATTCTCGGTCTTAAAATCAAACTCCATTGCCATTTCGGTATCAACTGACAGTCGCTGCTCCGCGCAGTCATCAATACTATCCAAGTGCGATCCCGGGTGAACTTCTTCCTGTTCCGAGATCTTGGCGGGAATATAGAATGGTTGCATGCCAGCAACTTGCATCAGCCTGTTTGGCGGTATCGAGTTGTCCTTGTCATTATCCTTATTATTGTTTGCGGCCCCGTCAATTACAGGGCCGTTTCTTTTTGCGGCCACGCCATCCCTCCTGATATCTTCTTCTTTTTTCCCCTCTAGCTGTTTCTTCTCGAATTTTGCGAGTTCTGTATCGCTGCCATGATATAGACGTTGCGAAAATGATGCCGCGAGGGAAGGGCGCCGACGATCACTAATATCAACAGGGGAACCGGGGTGAGCTTCCAGTACCGGCGAAAAATCGCCTTCACTGAGCTTCAGGCTGGTTCCACCATGTAACAAAGCCGTATTCTTGCCAATGTCGCGAGGACTCGAAACATTCTGGGTAGGATGTTCCATGGGCGCGATAACTGGAACGGGGATAATAGAAAAAAAATCATTTGGTGACGACGTGACCTGTCGCCCTCATAAACCACTGCCACTCTCCGGGCTAGAATCTCTTCCCGTGGGATATCTTGAACTGCTCGTACTGGAGCCCGAACCGCGAGCTGACCGGCTCTTTTTAAATCCGAGCTTGGCACTCATCTTCTTCCAACTGCTGCCTTCACTTCGGCCTTGTTTAGGACTGGAACCAGGGGAAACGTCAAGGAAGCCTGCATGGGAAGTGGGGGGCGTGTCTGGTGGGGTCATTGGCTCCAGAGCAGAGGCTGACGGGGAAGGAGAATCAGTACTGTCATCAGTAAGGGTATCAGGGGCTTCAGCGGATGATGTTGCAGAAGATCCTGACACGTGGGCAGAGAGACGAGATCCTCGACCTAAGGCAGCACTCAGGTGGGATTGATGTGAGAGGCGTGGCGAGGGGCCGATGTGTGATTGCGAAACTAAATCGCTCCCACTGCCACTCCCTGTGGGGCTTCCGTCCCTGCGAGATACTGCATGAGACAGTGATCGCTCATCCAAAGACCCAGCCATATATGTGTCTGTCATAGATTCGTCTGAAGCCCATGGACTTGCGTATGAGCCGGAGTTGCGAGCAGGAGCAACCGAGTTGAGGAATGGTACGAGGACAGACTCTTCCATTAACTCGTATATAATCTTGACGGCTGGTTCCAATTCCGCGGGATCGGGAGGAGTGTATGTGGAAGGCAGTGCCATCAGCCGATCCCGTACATCAGAAGGCAGATTGACTTCTCTGGGCCCGTTCGGTGCAATGTAAGCGTCCAGCAACTTTTGCCATAGCATCCTCACATATTCATACTCTGAAGTCTGTGGGGACAGCGGTGTGTGTGGAGCACTCTCGATCACGTCTTGATAATGCTTGGTATATCTCGTCGCATCCATTGTAAATTCTAATGTTTCCAGACAGTGATTTTGTGACAGGTATGCCATAAAAGCGCTCGACGTCCATGGCGATGGCGCTGTATTTGACAGGATCTCAGGTAATGTGGGTCGTCTGGAGCCATACGGACCAGACGGTATCGAAAGACTCAATGGCCTCGAAGGCACAAACTCCCCGGAAGACATGAATCCTTCGTCGTCTGCGTCCCAATCCGACAGAACGGATGAGCAACGTGGTGAGGTATCTTTCGACGATGGGTGTAGGTACAGTGAAGGCGGCTTTCGATGTTTCGCCTTTCGCATTGCGGTTCGCAGGTATTTCATGAGGACACTCGAGTTGTTCGTCCTCCTTTCTCCGCCTGCAAACGGACGTGATAGCGCTCCAACAGCGGCTTCAATGTGGCCGTCGGTACCTGGTTTAGAAGTACTCGTGGAAATGCAGTGAACCCAATGCTACCTTGTCGAATGCATCTGTCGAAACGGCGATTATTGTACAGAAAGGATGTTCGGAGATAATTGTCTTCCGTTTGCTTTGAAGATATCGTGTGTGAATCCACCGTTTGATCGCGTGTAAGAAAAAGCAGGTCGTAACGTCGTCGTCTGCAGGTAGCCGCGTGATGCCGAAAAGTCACAAAGAAACGCTCCAATGATTATTATTCGTGACGGCCACAGAACGGGTAACTGCAGAGTGTGATGTCGGTGGGAGTGTTTCTGGAATGAGAGCCCGAACACCGGGATTTGTGTTCCAAATTAAAGGCAGGTCACAGTGGCGAAAGAAGTCCTCGTCTGTGGTAGATTGATTGCGAGAAGCTTTGGTGCAATACAGTACAACCTGCCGAATGCAGAATAGACCCCAGGGGTGCAGGCAAGCAAAGCGACTTATATTACAACGGGAAGTTTCCTAGAAAAAGGTCAAGTGCTGGCGAAAGAACAGTTTTGGGTATCTCAAGGAATGAAACAGAGCAAAAGCGAATCGATGCAAGGAGAGAAGTCGTCGGGTCGAGTTGAGTAAATGGCGAATTCGGTCAATGCGGAATTGAGCAATGCCAGAAGTGCTGAGTGATCGTGGACTAATCGGACTGGTAAGACGGAAGTGAGTGAGTGTGTGTGGACGTGTAGATGGACAAAGATCGTGATGATGGTGGAGGGCAGTGCTGTCTAAGTTCAAAGCTTAAGGAACGTTGAAACTTTGACAGGTGCTTCTGGAGGCCGCGATCGATGACGGTGAGGGTGAGGGTGTCTTGGTGGTTTTGACTTTGAAAGGGCCAGAAGGAGAGGAGACTCAGGAGAGAGAGAGAGGGTCAATGTTGGTCGTCTCGTGAGAGGCCTGCTTTTGAGACTTCTAGAAGATGTTTTGGCACCACGACAAAGGACAAGACAAAGGACGCCTTTTCGGAGGCGGCGGGTAGTAGTTAAGGTTAGAGTTGCTGCAACTGGATGGAACTTTCAACTCTCATGATAATTTAGGCTTGCCCGAGAGAGAGGACCTGGATGGAGACGATGATGGAGGAGAAGAGTAGTCGTTGTTTGGCCTAGGCGCCGTCGTTGGCCTGCAAAGAAGAAGTGGTGCAGCTTTGGATTGGCATGATGGAACTGAACTCCCTAACCATGCCATAACCTTGGGTCACCAGTAGTTTGCTAGCCTGCGGGGCCTTTGACTAAGTAAGGAGGTCCCCGAGTGTAGTGTAGATCCACTGATCCACACGGTAGAAGACACGAGTAAGAATTAAATAAAGTGCTAGAGGGCAGCTAAGGCGACGGTGCGACGAATTGCGACAATTTGGGAAGCTTCGACTACTCCGTACAGAGATCCTGCGACGGGGGGAGCTTGGTTATGAATAATACGCTCCGTAAGACATTGTGGCAGCAGCCAAACAGAGGGCGCGGTTAATAGGGGGACAGCATGGGTGCAGGGGAGGGGATTGGGATCGTGGTTCTACAGTACAGTACAAGCATGGGAATGGGAATGGGATTAGTGGAGAGGGGTCACTCACTCAGTGACACTCGGCCACGGCCATCTCCTTACCTTACCTTAGTACGGAGTAGTGGAGTGAGAGAGTGAGAAGGAAGGACTAAAGTATGGGGCAGGCTAGAAGCCGCACTAGAAGACTGACTCCTTCGAGGCTTCGACCAGCGCGAATACTACTGTAAGCAACGGCGCCCTTACTGGTGTTGCACCGTCTTACTTCTACCAGTAGCAATCGTCATCCCCATCCCATCCAATCAAGCTAGATCAGCATTGAGGCTACCATGGATACGGACTAGCATCGAAGCAATAAAGGGCTTCTCTGGCAGGGGTGGAACAAGGTGTCCTAGTCCCTGTTAGGTGATCGTCAAAGCGGCGCAGGTCTCAAACGGCAGGCCGCAAAGTCAGCAGCGGTTTGAGCAGCCAAAACAGACTGGCGCAAGCTTGGCGTTCTTTCGAAGCTTCCCTTTCAAGTTTCCACACAGCCTCGGAACAGATGCCAGCCGATCTCTTTCCCGATAGGACAGAAAAAAGAGGCACCAGTGGAGGCTTGGGCTTGGGGTTGGGGGAAGAAGTTTGGAAGAAGAGCAAACACACCACGTGTTGCCAGAAAAGGGGGCACATCATCGAATTCGTCCAAAAAACAGACTTCTTCCATGCACGTGAGTGGCCAGCGGAATCTTGATAGCCCTACGGAGTAATCCCGTCATTCAGAGCACTGAGCACACGATTGGCTGTTGGTGTTGGTGTCGTGATTTACAGGACAACACGTTCACGTTCTTCTCGCCGCCACCCCCTCCCTGATTCAATAATGTCCTCGTTGTAGAAGTATATTTCCTAGTGGTACCTGACGCCAACAATAATATATCTTCCCATATTACAGCAACACCGAGATCGTGCCACTGCTGATGCTAGGACTAAATTCCCCGAATAGAAAGTCGTTCATCAATAGATATGCTTTTGCGCTTGCCAGAGCAGAGAACTTTGCTTTGTGACGTGGCTTCATATTTAATCCAACTCATGCTTACGGGCTTCGAGCTACTTATCTCCCAATCACCACTACTGTAGATCACGATGATCCCATTAACACCCCTCATCTGTAGGCTCGCTTTGTAACCCTAAGGTATCTGCCGTCACAAACTGTCCCGTCTCCTGTAGGGCCGCAAGTGCCGAAAACTATTTAATATCAAAAGCCTCAGTCAGCCAATAATAGTCAGGGAAGGGCCGAAGAACAGCACCGCACCGCCAGTGAGACTCCGTATGAAATTTCATATACGCAATGTGGCATCATATCGCAGCAATTGAGTTATTGATGATCTTCTTCATGCAAAGAATATTTTCCCGAGTTCGACGATGCTGATTTGATCCTCTTGGGGACTAAAAAGGACAACTTTGTCTTGGTGCGATAACATGCTTGCTATTCCTACTCTCATTGCTTCCTGGAGGTATAAGGAGGCGATAATATACTCCGTACACATGAATTGAACGCATGAACACAAAGAAACTTTCCGGGCCGAAGCTGCAATACTCAATCAAGATCTGTCTGGACCCATCCTAGGACCCTGAAGCCTGATAAATAACTGGTATGCTATTTTCAAGCAAGCACTTCAAAAATGGCATTATCCTCATCTGCATTCCGCATAACCGCACGATCTGCTGACTTCAATTCCGTCTTGCCCTTTACCCTTCTCACTTCAATTTACCCGAAACAGAAGGAAGTATAAACCAAAAGGCTTCCAATCATCTTCCAGAACGCGTATGTTATATGACATCGATATCTCTAATATAAGCATAACTAGCAGGCCTAATTTCCCGTGCTTATTATTTGTTTCCAGGAACCAAACAGAAGGGAAGAAGGAAAGACGACGGACTTCACTACTTCGTAGTGGTATCAAGGACCTTGCCTGCTCTAGCATAGAGTACCTCCGTACCGTTCGAGAGAGAGGGTCGGATTATCACAATCCTGAGATACCGGTATACGATGATCTTGCCAAGCGAGCAGCCAAGCAAGATTTCCCAATGCCAAGACTACGGGATCACGCATTATCCCCCCGACCCGAGGTTGAATCATGCTCGCCGCCTTGAGATAAGAAAGAAAGGACGTTTCAGATTAAGCACCCAACTCGAACACTCGTGAAAGGTTACTTGGCTTGTGGCGTAATGGAATGGATAACTGCATGCAAAATCGGTTTGCGCGCGGCTCTAGCAGAGTACCGTCTCGAGTTCCCCTCTAGCTGGCATGGGCATGCTGTAGCAAAGCGCCAACACGCCGCATGCGCAGAAGAACATTCCACTCGGCTTCTAGAAAACACATGCTAACGGATCATTCCATTCCACGACAGGGATCATTGCCTCGCTCGACCGCTCACCGCCAGCATTTCCCATGATGATTACTGATGATCATCGTAGCATGGCATTCCCGTTGGTTGGCCCATAAATTAACCAACTACTGTAACTCCCCCTGTCCCGCCCTGCCCTACTCATAGCTCCGCCCCCTGTCCCAATAATGGAAGCACGCTAGAAGGAAAATCTGGAATCGTGGCGTCTTCTGGAAGCTTTCCCTTTTCTGAGATGTGGTTGCACAACCATTGCCTGCATGACATCGATCGTTACTTCGTACGGAGTACTGGAAAAGGGAAGGTGGTAAACAAACACCAGCTGCAGGCCTCGAATCATGGCATCGAGCGTAGCACATACCGTATTAGATGTCGATACAAGTATCTATAAGATACGGTATCCCGATCAGTGTCTTGCTTCTGTCCTGTCCGGTTCGGAATCGCCGTCGTCGTCTCGTCTCGCTATGGACGGACGACAGACGATATTATTATTAACGGTATGCCCGCGAGTTGCCCGCCTGCCCGCTCGCTCGCCAGCCAGCGCTTAATGTTACTATACGACTCTACTACTGTACTATACTCGTACTGCCGCCGGAACGCGAGAATCGGGAAGGAGGGCAAGGCTTATGACACATAAGTATAGCTAAGGTAGGGCCTACGTTCAGGGCCTCCCTTCCCAGGCCGAGACAGCGGGCTGTAATGTAGGTCGTTCCCAGTTCGTAAGGCCAGATGCCGGCTCTGACAGGTACAGTGAGTAGCACTACATATAGTACGGCCGGGTATCTTTCGTTTCTTTCTCAAGCGACGTTACACTACTGTTTAGGATGAAAAATTGGATGAAAAATTGGATGGAAAAGTTCTTTCATTTTGCTGTGGGTATTACAGTCAGCCGATGGGAAGCGGCGCGGATGACATTTCAATTTTTAGGACGTAAGAGCAAGGGACAAGTGTCTTGTTGTGGCTTTTCGGGGGCGCTTAATGGAATTGAATTGACTAAGAGAATACCTGATGCAATTTGCGCAAATTAAACCGACGTTGGCACTAAGAGAAATTTCAATTGCTCTCAGCACGGAGGTATACATTGTTTAGTCGTACTTGATACTGTATAAGTTTTCAGGCTTGAAATAAATCGTTGCAAGAAATGTTCAATTCAAGTCCTTTCTTTCTTGGTATGGCATGATCATTGGATGTGTTGAGTATCTTCAAATCGGACACTCTGGATTTCTGAATTGGGGACAGGTTCTGCAGCTTTCTGCTTGTTCTTTCCGCCTCGTGTATTCAGCTTTGCGGTGTTCTGGAAAGTGGAAGTAGCGACCCTGTCGAGCATTTAGTTGTTTGGTGTCTTCTAAGCTGTCTGAATATGGAAGTAACGACCAGATCAAACCTTAGATAAACTTTCTCTTGTCGTCGCGTGCATTCCTCGACCGACTTCAGTTTCCCTTAATGATACATCTCATGATACCACATCTCCCTCTCTTCTCGAACTTGAGCCCAATGTGATCCATTCATCCCTTCGCACTATATTTCTTGCCTTTTCATCCTATCCACCATGACCTTCTTTCGAAGCGACTCCAATTGCTGCTTTCGTCGAAAGCCCCCCTCTCCGGATGCTTTTCCACCACGACTTGTGGTGTCAAAAGCCCCTGTTTCCCCTCGAGATCCGAAGGTCTCGTGGACTGAAACAGAAGCGGCAGAAATGCGGGCGATATTCGAAGAAGGCGACAAGGATACAGAAGCAGAAATTGTCCAGGTGAAGCACAATAGCACTAAAAGGTTGAAAGCGATCCTTCTCGGGAAAGACTCGGACAACGATGCCAACAGCGAGATGCTCAACGCTAAGAGAAACAACTCGAGCGCCTTGACAGCTGTCACGCAGAAGCTGAAGCAGCATTTATCGCGCGAGGGCCTCTCCAAGCGACGTTCAAAATCAAGTGTTGGAACGAGCGAAGGAGAAGTCGAACGCAGGGCCGAATTGAGGCGCATTCGACACAAGAGAATCCAAGAAGAGCTGAGCAATGAAGGACTCTACGATGATGATGCAAGATCCCTGGATTCTGGCCCTGATGCTCACGCTTCAACCCAATCTCATCTGCCTCCAAGTCGGTTTTCGTGGTCTCCCAGTCAAGTTCCCTCTCTCCCCAGTCTGAGTCCCCCGTCACTGGAGTCTCTTACGTTGCCCTTGCCATTACTGCCACTATTGCAAGAGTAAGTCCTCTACATTCCTTAAAGAAGCTTGCACTGATAGCATGGAGTGAACAAAAGGATGTTATACTGGAAGAAGAGGTCACATCAGCGAATGCCTTATGGAAGTCGATCCCTATGCATCGATCTTCTCCAATCGAATCGAGTGTTACAATGGTCAACTCAAGTGGAGCAATTTCGAGGCGTCATAGTTCGCCCTTGCTCAACGATTGGGAAGCTTCAGAGTTCAATCCTGCTGTGTACGTACCGACTCGAAAGCGGAGCTCTATTCCTCAAATACCTTCAACGCCCGTCCTAGAAGCACAGCGCCTTCCAAGTCTCCCAGAGCCGGGCAGATCATCGTGGAGGCTTTCATTCAACGCGAGCAATAGAGGTGATGAGCTTCGCAAGCTGAGCCAGGAGCACATTGAACATCCACCAGTGGCTCTACAGCGCTTTGACGTCAGTTCACAGCCTATGAGGACTTGGTTACACAATCAAGGGCTTCGATCACCCTCTCAGGTCATTACAAGCTCGGAAGATGACACCACCGTTAAAATGATAGCTTCCCATGCAGGATCCTGTACCGTCGCCAGCGATTTTGGAGGCGTTGATGGCGGTGTTGAAGCTAATGAAACAACGCTCCATCTTCATGAGATGGGGATATCCCAGCAGTTAGCATCTTCCAAAGGCCTCCAGAGCTCCGCTTCTTCTCCTCAATTGTCAAGCTGGGGCTCCCACAATCGGGGTAATTCGAGCATCAGCGGCGAGTTCCGACCCTTTCTCACTTATAAACCCCGCCACCTTCAGGACAGTTCTGATTCGGACCCTCTGAGTCAACGATTGCCTCAATCGTGGGGAAAGGTTGTTCAAGACAACACATCATCTTTCTATCCATCTGCTGTTAACAGTATGCAGCCATCGCCACAAAGTTCTAGATACAACTTAGCTTCACGTATTGCAGCAAGCAGGAACATTGTGGAAGTTCCTGAATTGAGAAGTAAGTTACAAGACACAGACAGCCTTCATATACTAACGCTCGGTAATGTAGAACCTCCTGTCCCATATGTGCCATCGGATTTGGCCTCTTCGATATTAATAACCGACGCTTTCCTTGATCTCGCGCCTCCCCTTACAAGGCAGTCACATCAACTCACGAATGATGATAGCTCTGTCCTTGCATCTGAGACAGAATCGTTTCACCATCGTGAAGCTGAGCTTAGTATCATCCCCAAACGGTTCGCATCTTCAGAAATGAGTGTTCCGAGCACTCCCAAATCCAGTAGGTTTCGGGAAGAGTTTGATGTAGAACATCAGCAGCCTGTCGACGCTCTTTCCCGCAAGCCTTCTAGGTTTTCCAGGCTGAAGAAGAAACTCACGTTGATGACCTTTGACGGAACGAAAGACATGAACGATGTACTTCGCATCCCGATTCCCGACTTTGCACCGAATGAGCTGTATCCTTCGCCGACCGGGTTGAAGAGTCCTGGGGGCCGCTTGTTAAGTTCTAGACATGGCTCGCCAAGTCTCAATGAAGACTGGCTTATTCCCAGGACGCCAAGGAGGACTTCTGAGAGTGCTTCGACCGGGACTGATGACGCGGCTAGTCGATGGAGTATGGCTGTAAAGATGCAGGTGGAACAAGCTGCAAGCGCTGTCGGTCATAACTTGCAGCTTCCGGAGAAGGACAGCAAAGTATCGAGGAAGAAGAGTGCCGTCGAAAAAGAATTGGAGGATGGAGTTGCAAAAAGTGTTATGGGGCAACTTGCCAAAAACCTGAGTTGGAACAAGAAAACAAAGAAGCTTGAACTCAACGATCCCGAGGGTACTGCGATAGAGTATCAGAAGCGCTTCCAAGAACGACTGGCGGTAAAAGAGATGGTCAAGGACTCTTGGGAGGCAGAGATGGATGCCACTGAACAGAAAGCTAAAGCCCAAAGCAGAAATATCGTCAAGCCCACGGGCCCTGACAGGAGATATCCGGCCACTTGGGCACGTTATCCAAGCCACTCTCGCTCCGAACGAAGTGCTAGTGCTGGATGTCGAGACACGGTTGAGTCGAAAGACTTTGCAATCGCTCAAACTACCAAGACAGGAGAGCCTGTCTGGCATCAGGGGAAGAGACACCATCTGTACCATCAAGATAATGACAAGGACTCATCGCACGATGAAGATAGGAACGAGCATATCCATGGGCAAAAGCCCGAGACCAAGAAAGTCAGAGCCAGTGATAAAATCAGGAACAAAATGCGCAAGCTTGACAAGATTGCCGAACAGGGCATTTCAGGCCATACTCGCGGACGAAGAAGCAGTATTATGATGGCGGGCCGCCTGGAATATCCCGAGTTGGAGATCCTTCCCATCACGATGAGGACAGAAGCCCAGATGGAGGAGGATATTCTAGAAGAAAAGGCAAGATCGAGAAGGGAGAGAGGCAGCTATTTTGGTGGGGTTATCTACGATGGCTGTCTGGACGGCAACGACGAAAATGAGATGGGTATTAATGATCCGAAATTCTACGATGACTGTATCGCTAAAACCGAGGAGGTGTTTGTGAGCGAGCGGAAGAAGAAGTATAAAACTTGGAGTGGCGCCGATTTGAATACATATGCGAGTGGGAAGGAGAGTACGAGAAGGGGACGAACACTGACGAGGAGTACGGATGCTTGAGTACGGATGCTTACCATTACGAGTAGCAGGTTCTGCAGAGTGTGGAGCAGAACAAATATCTCTTGGCTGCTGGGCAAGTTTAGGGAGAAAAGAAGCGAGGGTCTTTTTTGTATCTGATTTGGCACCGCTTTGGTTGTTTGGGAGTTGTAAGGACTCTCGTATTGTATACGTATTGACGCGTTGGGCTATGCGTGGTATTCAGGTTAGCAAGTGGACTTGGAGTATGGATTCCTGGATTGGTATTATTTGGAGTTTGGCATGGGTACTGAGTAGAAGGATACGAGACGATACCCAACCCAGGGGCCGAGCCTTGGTTCTCGAGCTCGATTGATTGTATAGAATTAGATGGCTTGGTAGATTCATTATACTCAGTTGACACTGAACTCTGTTTTCTTCTGCTGTTTCATAACCGTTGAGTGTGGGGACTTGAATATGATGTACTTGCACCTCTTTCGTGTATACGTCTCCATAATACTTCACCTCGTAGCTTAGTTTGAATCTTGCTTCTATTTCGATCGAGTGTGCTATGAAGCTATTAACCAAGGGTCATTTATTTCATCATCGTCTCCTTGTCATAAATTCATAATTGATTGACCTACTACATGCATTCCGCAAGCCCGAGTTTGGGCCCGAGTTTGCGCAGTTCTCACAAGATACCCGGAATAATCGCCTTTTTCCCCGCCATCTTCTCCTTCCCAAACCTCTCCACATACCACTGCTTCCCCTGCACAGCCCTTGGCAACATGGTCGCAATCTCATTCAGCAGAAAGTTCCTGGCAGGCACACAGGCACTTCCGCCCATGATCCAGAAGCCGGTCCACTCGATCCACTCACATAGATAATGCGGATAGAGGATATACTCGAACCCGCCGTTGCGCGGGATCATATACACCTTATCGACGCCCTTCCCTTTCCCAGTACTCTCGCCCTTCCCAGGACTCTCGTCCTTCTCCCCCGCTCTCTGCTCGGCGTTCCTCTTGGCTGCCCTGCGGATCTCTCGGAGCTCGTCGTCGTGCCAGATGTTGGCCAGGAAGCCCAGAGCCCAGATCATCATGCCGAGCTCCATGCGACCCCCGGATACGTAGTCGGATTTGAAATTCGCCCATGCGGCGCGTGAGGTGGGGCCGTGGCCGCCCAGGTAGCCGCCGATGCTGAGGCCGTTGGTTACTTGGAAG